>JAHHFK020001073.1:0-184173 GCA_024533555.2 Aedes koreicus
AGTGTGTATGATAATGCTATTTGCAATCTCTCAAACATGAAAATGTCGTATTTACCACGGACTATAATGACAATGTCGTCCGCAAAGCCAATTATTTCAAATCCTTTAAACTTTAGTTTTACAAGGAGATCATCAACAACAAGAGACCATAGGAGGGGAGACAAGACGCCCCCTTGAGGACAGCCTTTTACAGCAGTTATTTTCACCTCTGAGCCTCCAAGATTTGCTGATATTTATCTTTTGGATAGCATTTCAACAATCCAATTAATTATTTTATTGTTGAAGCCACGATTTCTCATAGCTCTTATCATCGAGTGGAAGGAGGCATTATCAAAAGCACCTTCGATGTCAAGAAACTCTGCCAACAGAATTTCCTTAGCAGTGAAGGACTTTTCTATTTTTTTAACTAGAATGTGAAGGGCTGTTACAGTTGATTTACCTGTCTGATAAGTGAATTGTGCTTTTGATAATGGATTTTTGGTTAGTATCTCAGATTTAACATATTCATCAATAAGTTTTTCCATTAATTTCAACAATATTGATGATAAACTTATAGGCCTAAATGACTTGGGTGAAGACTACTCTGACTTCCCTCCACTTTTTTGGGATATATCGCAGTAAGAAGCTGGCTTTGAATAGTCTGTTTAAGTCAGGAATTATTACAGATTTACATGTTTGGACATGTGCCGGAATAATTCCGTCTGGATCAGAAGATTTGAAGGGACTAAATGAGTCAATGGCCCATTAAATTTTTGAGTTAGTAAAAATCTTATTTATTAAATTTGCAGGCACCTCGTTAAGGATTTCAGAGTCATTGCCATGTTTATTTTGTACCGCATATGCTGTTGTTGCGCCACTTTGTATGCAGTTTAGATCCTGTTGTTGATCAGTAGTAGGAAGATACCCTGGGAAGTGAGTATGCATCATTAGTACCAGAGTTTCATTAGCATTTTCAGTAAAGTTCCCATCAATTTTTTTAAGCATACCGAGACCATTTGAGTGGTCTTTTGAGCGAACTTTTTGAAGCCTTGCAGTTTCAGGAACACTTTCTATGTTTTCACACATGTGCCTCCAATCTTTCCTCTTGGATCTTCTTATTTCTCTATTATAATCACTTAAAGCCTCTTTATTTTGATCCCAGTTTGATGTAATTTTTGCTCGATTGAATAGTTTTCGAGCTTTTTTTCGTAATTTTCCAAGTCTATCATTCCACCAGGAAACATCTCTGTTGGTGGAGCGCTCCTTTGATGGACAGCTGGCGTGGTAAGCTTGATTAATTTTATCTATTAAACAGTTAGCACCATCCTCTAACTTTGGAATGGTATCAATATTGTTTCTTGAAGGATCATATTGGCTCTTTAGGATTGAGCTATACAGATCCCAATTCGTTCTGTGAGGATCCCTATAAGTTTCTTTGAGTAGATGATTAACTTTCAATTCAAATAAAATTTCACTGTGATCAGACAAAGAAATTTCATCCGATACGTGCCAATTGGCAATTTGATCGGAAAGTGTTGGGCTACTTAATGTAAGATCTAACACTTCTTCCCTTATTGCATTTATGAAAGTGGGAGCGTTTCCCTTATTACATATATCAATATTATGTTGTGAGATGAATTCAAATAAAGACTCACCTCTTTTGTTGATTCCGCTGCTGTTCCATATCGTGTGATGGGCGTTTGCATCGCATCCGATGATGAAAGCCTTATTTTGGCTTCTGCAATAGGCAACGAATGCTGCAACTTCTGGAGGCGGTGCATCATTCGTATCACCAGGAAAGTATGCAGATGCCACGTAAAGCACCGTTTTTCCTTTCGTTGTTGGCACCTCTCTCTGTGGATGAATTCAGTGAGTGGAGTTATTTTAGCGTTAATATTGACAAGTAGCGCAGCTCTAGGTGTGATCTGCGTAATGTCGTATATCAACTTACTCGATTGTGTAGGCATTCCTAATATCCTACTGTTATGCGCCCATGGCTCTTGTAGAAAAGCTACGTCCAGTTTATTTTTAATGAAGGTTTTGTTGAGTATAGCTGAAGCTGCCTTTGCGTGATGAAAGTTTTGTTGAATAAATTTGATAGTTGTTCTAGCCATTTCTTATTTTTTCCCCTTTTTTCCGTTTTATAGGCATATTGAGTTGCCTTTGGTTAGTCGGTGATTCGCGGTAGATGGTCATCTTTGTTTGACATTTTGTCTGAGCAGAAGGTGGGCAGTGTAGAATTTCCGTCATTCTTTGTCCCACTAATTCTTGGAGGACATTCATTCGCTATGTAAGAGCACCTTACAACATCAGCAGTAGCCTTATGGCAGTCTTCAGAACCGATGTTTTTGTTGCCATTAGCTTCTGTGCATTTTTGATTCGGCTCATGCATATGAGTGTCCCCAGAATCTTCGTGGATTCCAGATCCAAAAAGTGCTTTGACCAACTCCCACCCCCAAAGTTGTGTTAGCGTGACTTTCCAAGAGTTTAAAAAAAAAATAACGTGATCCTTTGAACGTTAAAAACATCTCTGAAAAGAATTTTATGCGACAGATGAAAATTACACGAGCAGCATATGTTACTTGTTCAACTACAGAGCTAGTAAGAATAGCTGTCTTTTGAAAAATGCCGTAGTAGATTAACTATCCTTTGATAAGCTATTTTTTTTTAAAGTCGGTGATAATTCATTCCCTAGGAAACCTTCAGCACTCCTCGCTTGGTCCACGCTGAATTAAAACAACTAAGTTTAAACATTCTTTACAACAGCTTCAGTTCCTCAAAATACACTTACGAATCTAATCTCCCTTCAACCATAAAAAGTTGGACTAGGTCGAGTCACATTGAAAAAAATATCGTAAATCGGAATAACTTCAGGATAATTCCCAACCCCCATTCCAAATCCATCAATCTTCTCCGAAAGGAAACTCATTCTTATTCAAATAAATATGGATGCATCACCAAAGCAGTAAGCCAACCGCACCCAACGGTCAAAACGAAAGTCCAAATTACGCGATCAAGCCCGCCAGATGTGATGGGAAAACGAATTCGTGATCCCTATCGGAAGTAGTTTTCCTGTAATTGATGAAACAACTTCCCTCCTCATCGGAAACCGACTTGGAGGGAAAAAAAACCTCGCTTCGAAAAAAGAACGTCCACTAATTAATCATCCTCACTCCCCGGGCAGAAGTTTTCTGTCGAGTCGAGTCTGCCATCAACGACGACGACGACGACGGCAGTGCGGTGGCGAACCCTTCCGTCCTTCCTGCTCGCGACTTTCATTCTGGGAGCTGCAGCCATTCTCATAAAATTGTTTAACAATAAATAGAAATGAGCCTCCACTCCAGCCGGCCACCCAGTTCCCACCCTGACCCCCACAACGAATGTATATTATTCGATTCAATGAAGCGAGAGTAGAAACTGTTCCGAGGAAAAATTAAAGGGAAAGACGAAAACCGGATGGTTCTCTTTTTATCCTACACGTGGGGCGCACCGACGCTGACGCTGAACTTTGTAGCTGCCGTGATAGAGTACCATTAAAACGATTTGCCGTTTCCGAAATGAGGGAAAACTGCGAGGAGCCCGCGGTTATGGCCCACTGTCGATTATGGGAAAGGCCAACATCACGGATCCCTCCAGCTGTTTTGCCGCAATTTTCCAACCAAACGGTCGGTGATGGGTGAGAAACTGATGAGGCAAAGTTTTGCTCGTTTAGCAATTAAAGGGTTAGGGAGTTGGCGGTTCTGGATGTATTTGTCGGCTGTGAGCATGTAAGGATATGTAACTGTACTGCAATGTTTTAGGAATTCAGGTCCAATGGGGATGGCTGTGAAGTTTTCTTAATTTTGTTGACCTTTTACAGCTACGGAGAGTGAAAAATGAAAGTGAAAAGTAAATGTATCTCGAGAATTTGTTTAACATCGGCCTTGCGATAATTTTTTTTTTGTTCAGAAACCTCGGAGTTCAGTTTGCTACACTGGTCCAAATCCATAAATTTTACCTTGCATGTCAAATGTAGAAATTTTTGATTTCATAAGGTTCTATCATACTTTTTTTGACGTAGACTACGTCTTACGGCAAGGGTAGGGTGTCAAATGAAAATCTAAAATATTGCGACCGTCACGAAAAACCGTACGTTTTGTACGCGAATAACTCAAATAATCCACAATAGATTTACATGATTTCTTCCTCAATCGGTCGGAAATTTTACCGCGCTCCAATTCAATTGTCAAACATTATTCTCAAACAATAGTAAACTATTGAAAATAACGCAAATATAAGGTGATGTCTTATCATGTCATTTTGCAGAGTAAATTTACCAAATTTCCAATCACAGCTTTCAAATCGAAGCAAGGAACGTCTTGCATCATCTCCTTCTTCTTTATATTAGAGAGGGACTTTAACCAATCATGTCATTCGTCTCTCCATGTACGTCTCGCATGCAGCTGAGAACGGTATAAAACGCACACTTAGGAAAAATTTGCCTCATTCGTTTGGCAGCATTGAAGCTGTGCGGAGCTGGTCGCTGGTAGCTGGTCACTGTTAGCTGGTAGCTGGTCGCAGCTGCTTCATTCATCCGGCAGCGGAGCTGGTCGCAGAGGCAGATGGTGGTGGTAAGTACCGAGGCTCTCCCAAGTCCCAAACAGCGATCGTCGCGATGAGGTAAAATGGCGGATTATGGGGGCGCACAATCGCGTCATCGTGGCGATTGTTTCGCCGCGACTTCGAAAACGCTGCTGTTTGGGGGAAAGCGTCCTTGGGGGCGAGCAGCAGTAGGAGGAAATAATCTGTCCTTTTGAGGACAATAAATTAAAATAAAAGAGTTGTTTATTAAAGAACTAATCTTAAATTTAGTTCAGTGCTCGATGGAGGTCGAGCCGTCGGTAAAAATTTTACCCAGCTGGTTGACGCAATCCATAAATTGATAATCTGTCCTTTTGAGGACAACCAATTTTATTAAAAGAGTTGTTTATACAAGAATTAAACTTTTATTTCGTTTGGTTTGTGCGCCTAATATCATGGTGCCGATTCGTTCGCCGCAACTGCAAAAACGCCTCCATGGGCGTGCCGTCGGGAAAATTTTACCGATCTGGTTGGCGCAACCCACTAATAAATAATCTGTCCTTTTGAGGACCACATTCGTCGTGCATTTCGACAGCCGTATCCTTTTATTGGTCTGCATTTGTACCAAACATGCGCAGATACTCATCGACTGTTTGCTCGAGGTTGAACTCGCAATCGTATTCTTTCCGCTTGTAGTCAATGCTCGTTCATTGAGTACGACCGCCAACGCAATACGTTTGCAGTGTTACGACGACTGTACGTGTTCGACGTTTTCTGTACTTTCGCGTAACACGCTGCAAAATCTGCAAGACATACATCCTCTAGCCCTTCGCGTGCTTCGTACTTCTGGATTATATTGGATGTCCAGATAGCGGTGGAATCATCCGAAACACCTTCTACATCCATCTGCAGCACACGCTTTCTCGTCTTCGTTCTCTCGTGTGGTCACAAAGTGGGAATGAACTCGACCTTTCTGCTGGCTTCAGACATTGGCTGGCGAAGAAGAAACCAGGCAGCCTCCTGAGCAGACATTTCTACTGAATTGAGCATCTTGATGCTCACTTTCTTCAGCAGTGACTGGTAGTCCTGATCCGGGAACTCTTCCTGCAGCTTCACGAGATCGCGATGTAGACTGCTAATGCCCCGATAAGTTTTGTTAACGTACTCGACGACGTACGCTGCACAAGAAAACTCCTCGAGGATGAACTGCAGATCCATGTTCGAACGGAGAACATTAGCAATCCACGGATTGAACGTGTTAGTCCACAATTCCGTCATTGACCGTTTGACCAGAACGGTAGGTCGGCTTATGGATGCGCGAACGATATCGAGGTTGTAGTCGTATGTGCTGCTTTTCGAGAAATTGATCCAGCGTATCGAAAACTTTGTTTTCCAAAGCAGTGTGAATCTCTGTGGCGCGTTTCTTCAGCTGACCGCGTCGACCATCATCAGCCGGAAGTGGCAACAAAACTCTTGTCTAATCCATGGGCCAGTAAGGGATGTTGAAACGGCAACTTTGCTCACCTCGTTTGTAGCACGTGAAAGTGTGCTTGTTTACCTGATTTCCATAGCTGCCTGGCAAGGCAAGAACGGGTTTATGACCAGAATGTATGCGTTTATTTTATATTTATAAGATTATTTATTTATACATCATCCGAAACGACTATGTACTGATGCCGAGTGGGCAAGTGTTTATCGGGTAAAACTGAAAGCAGCCAGAGGTAATGCGTTTCCAACTAACTGGTTGAGACACTGGAGAAGGGCCTTCAACTCGAAGCCGTATCACCATTTATCCTTTTTAAAGAGTGTACAAAATAATTTTCGAATATACAGCTGATCTAACGATCTATTAGAACCACACCCACACTATTTTGATTAGATTACGCCTTACGACTAGGATAGGGGTGAAATGAAAATTTGGAAATAACTGAAACACACATTTCTCCATAGATTCTCGAAATGTTTGCTTCAATCAGTTGAAGTTTTTCGCGACTGTCAACTAACAAAAATATCATTAATTATTGACATTCAATTTCCAAACAGACTCTGAACAATCCATAACGCGATAAAGATAATGGTCTCGAGCTGGTCGATCATATCAACACCATCACTAAAGCCAGCACAACCGTTGCCCTTTCATCAACCAACATTAAAACCAAACGGCCATTTCCAGGGCCGCCAAATAATTTCAAAGAAGCGAATCATAGAATGTTCTAACATACACACTTAGAAAATTTTATAGTATTCGGTAATTCTTTACCAAACTTTCAGCAGTATAACGTTGGGTAATCCGATTTAACGGATTTCGCTAAAATTTGAAAAGTTCCGGTAATTTTTTTACCGGAATACTGTAAAATTTCACCGAAATCCGGAAGCTGTTGAAAGTTCGGTTAAATATTACCGAATACTGTAAAATTTTCTAAGTGTGTACTTACTCACTTACTTAAGACAACCCTTAGAACAGTACCTGCGTTTTAATGTTCCACTACGAAACCAACTAAACTAATCAAACGATTTAACGTAGTCTACGTCAACCGGTCGTGAGTTATACATAACCCCACTGATTGTTTCCTCTTCACGTAGTTTTTTTTTTACCGAGCAGTAATAAGGAGTGCAAAGTGTAATAGTATTCGATGCAAACGGATGCTCTCCAGTTAGACCAAGCTCTTTCTTGGAAGAGTTATTAAGGCAACGAGGGTTATTCCTAGAGTCGAAGTGACTTTTGTCACTTGGTGCGGTCACAGTGACGTGACTCTTCTTGGCAAATCAAGTGGAGAGTCACGTCATAGCGAGTGACTTTTCTCACTTCACCAAGTGATAAGCCTCACTCCGACTCACGGAAGTGACAGAAGGTATACAATTGTACCAACTACAAAAGGCTGGGACACTCGGCCAATCATTGTGACAACAAATTCCGTTCCGGTAAGTAAGGTGTAAACCAAACTGAGGATTCTTGCCCACAAGCTGTGCAGAAATGTATTTATTATGGTGGAATCCTCTCCCTTTACAGGAGTGCGCAAGGTTCCAAGTGGCAATCCAATAATGTGCAGAAATGCTTAAGTCTGCCACAGTCGTTGAAGATGAAAACAAGTTTCCAATTTTGTCAGCTGAAGAATCGAACTCTGACTCGTCTAAAGGTGATTCTACGCTGGTGCACCCGCATAATCAAAAAAAGAAATGTTCTTCCCTGAAAGCGTGCCGTAAGATAACAAAAGTCATATCCAAAAGATTACACACTATTCAGACTAATGGAGAAGAAATTGGAATACCGAAGGCTCCTATTGAACGAAATCCTGGATGCAGTAAGAGTATTCCGCCATTTCCGCCCTCTTAAAGTCCGATTCAAGGTAAATTTGAACGCATTCAAGTGATCATAACCCAAGAATTAAACAATATTTACGGTTGATAAAAAATAAGGGTATTTATTCAGCTTTCAAACGATGTATAACAAATTGTTACAGTTCACCGTTTCGAACGAACTGCCGCACTTTACTTGTGATCGATGCCATCCCTGCACAGTCACTGCTGACACTGTACAGGCAAACTTATTCCACTTTAAACGCATTTGTTGAGCATTTGTCACTTCTTTACCGCATTCTCGAAGTTTTCGCTTGACAATTGCCCAATATTTTTTCGATCGGTCTGAACGCAGGGCAATTCGGAGGATTAAACTCTTTGGCGACGAAATTAACATTGTTTGTAGCTTACCATACTAGTACCTCCTAAGAAAAGTGCCAAAACATTGGTCCTGTGTTGCCGAATGAAGGGTAAAATCCGCTTTTACAGACACTCCTTAATGTAAACCTTCGACGTCATTGTGTGAGATGTGATGAAATCCTTGGTCTTAAGGCCACAACTGCAGATACCTTGCCAAATCATTAATTTCCGAGCAAACATATCAGGGAAAACAAATTTTTACCTGAAAGAAACATCCCCACGACCAGTTTCCTGGTAAAATTTTCGTCCGGGGATTTGTTTATAATCCATTTTTACATCTTCTGGTTCATTTTTGAAATACTCTCTTAGCTTATGCGTAGACCTGCAGGATTAGTTGAAAGTCTTCGTGTTCCTCTCTAAAACTCTCCAATTATTTCATTTGATTTCCTTCAGTACTTTGTTTTAAGATTTCTAAAATCTGTTTTCAAGTTTCTCCAAAACTTCTTCAAAATTCTCCATTAAATTATCGTATTCTTTCGTGGTGAAAGTCCTTCAAAACATGTCTGACGACATATCAATGTATCTTGGGCAATATTCCGAAATTTCACAAAGCTTTGCCTGGAACATATGTTAATAAAATTTGGAATATCGCTCTCCTGAAATTATTCTGGAGTACCATCAGAAATTCTCTTTTTATTACATTGAAATAAAGACCGTTCACTCCAAAATCTGGACATAAAACAATATTTTAGAAAACAACAGAAAATTTTTGATTCATATTATTTATTTCATTTTATAGATAGATGCAACACTCAAGACAACTGCATATAGATTTATATGGATTTGATTCCATACGTTGTTGCGCGCACTTTCTTATTCACTCCTTTCATCAATCTTTGCACGGTGTCCTTGTCAATTTTCTTCGAAGCAGTCAGTCACTTAGAACGAAATTCTTAGATCGTTGATACCTCTCCACCAAGGTTTCCCTTGACTATTGACCAGTATGTTTAAATCGGGCGGAGCTGTGGACATTTTGCCCAAGAAACACACAAGTTTTACAACGGTTGAAAATACTTTTATATGACAAGATTTGGTTATATAGAAGCTTACTCAACATAAAATCATGAAGATGTGTTCCTCGGGTGGTGGATTACAATATTTGGGAACGTAAATAACGTTATTTTGCTCATACCAAGTGATTGTATCTTTAACGTAAGGACAGCTGGCCAAATCTGGCCAGAACAAGGATTGAGTCGCATGTTTTCTCAGGAAAGGTAAGAGCCGCTTTTTGAGCCATTCTTGCCAGTAAATCTCAGCGTTTACGGTACCTGTGGTAACGAAAATCTGAGATTTTGGCCCACAGGAACATATTGCTTGCCAGACCAGATATTTTTCAGGGAATTATGTTGTTTCGTCATCCATGACAACACAATGAAATTTTGTGATAAGTTATTCATAAAGCTTTCTGGAGCGTGTTTTTACCGATTTTTGTTGTTTTGCGTTACGATCTGGGTATGTTTGAGCTTTGAATGATCTCAATTCAACCTTAGACTTCACTTTTTGCACAAAACCGGTTGACATTTGCCCTTTTTTCGCAACTGTCCGTGTTGACACCTTCGCGTTTGCTTGAAAAGCAGCAAGGACTCTTTTCTCCTTCCTTGTGTTGCTTTGTCCATGTTCACCACCACTTCCAGCATTTCTTTCGACAGCAAGACCCTCTTTATTACGTTAAATCACATCTGCAACAGTTAATTTTGGCAACTCTGACCGATTTTGCGATGAATCGAACAGTAGAATTGGGATTTTCCAAATATTTGTGCAAAATAGATTTCCTGCGTACCTAAAATAAAATAGATCCTACTGCGATCCTTAGCCTCTTGTCCAGTAACTCCTATCCCTACCTCCCCGTGGTGCCGACTGGGGTATGAGTAGCCATAGGAAAGATCGGGTAACCAACCCCGGTGGGCCCTTGGTCATATGCTGACAGGGAAGGGGGGCTGCCCTCTTCAACGGGCGCAGTCTATCACGCTGTTCTCCATGTTAGAGGCGGCTCAAAACAGCGTCTGTTCTCCATGTTAGAAGGGAATCATCGTCCTCGTGCCAGCGTGGGACTCTAAACAGTGCTGTGCACGATGGTCCTCCGGCGAGACAGGGGGTTGGGGAAGGCCCAACAAGCCGCCCTTAAAAAATCAATGTTACAAATAATACAGAAGTTAATACGGACCGGAACAATCGGCAAAGACCTAGGCGGCGAATTAAGGAGCCCAGATGGAAGACGGAACGTGGAGGAGGCGAATGAACCACGAATTGCACCAGTTGCTGGGAGAACCTCCCATCGTACACATCGCAAAAATCGGTCGACTACGATGGGCTGGGCATGTCGTAAGAATGTCGGACGACAGCCCTGTGAAAATGGTTCTTGAAAACGAACCGACAGGTACAAGAAGAAGAGGCGCGCAACGAGCAAGGTGGATTGATCAAGTAGAAGGCGACCTGCGGACCCTCCGCAGACAACGAGGCTGGCGAGGTACAGCCATGGACCGATTACAATGGAAACAACTTCTGTGTACAGCAGAGGCCACACCGGCCTTAGTCTGATTGGTAAGGTAAGGTAAGATTTCCTGCGTCATCTCGAATACAGAATACGATTTTGTAATCAATGTATGTGATTCACGTTTGTCTATGTATCGGTTATGTACATAACAAGTCTCATTCCATTTTGTAGAGATTTGACTAAGAAACAGGATAAATACTTTGTCCGGATTTTGGTGTGAACGGCCTTTAAGCTTGAACTTTGCTGAAGTTCCCAGAAAACTTTTTTGAATTTGCTGCTTTTCTGAAACTTCTCAGCAGTTTCGTCTGATTTTTCTTGAGTTCTACAGAAACTTCCCTTACTTCATTCTAAAACTTCCTCAGAGTTCTCTAAAAACTCCATTTGCGAGTATTTTTTGGGGGGTATTTAGTACAGTTCTTTGATTACTTCTATTTAGTTTCTCAACAACTTACCCAGGTTTTATAGCAAACGCTTCTGAAGTTCCCCTGGAACTTTTCTGTACTTTATCATGAACATACACGAAGTTTCCAGAGAAACTCTTTAGGACTCTCACAAGTTTTTTTTTTGGTATTTCGTCTCGAACTTATGGACGTTTTCTTCTAAATTTCTTTTCCATTTTCCCAGAATTTTTTTGCGACCCTTATGATTATCATTAAGATGACATCGATCACGAAGTCTGGCAATGTACAGATAATGCCGCCACCATAAAACGACTTTTGAATACCCTAGGCTCAAGGAAGACAACCTTATGTTCCTATAAGAGATTTGTTGTGGTCTCGGGACCTTTGTTATGTTAAATCTATTTACGAGTTTCTTCAAATGTCTAGCATGAGAGTTAAATCTACCTGTTTACTTTTTTCTTTATTCATTAGATTGTGTTTGTGTAGTTCCGATATCTTGAGAAGTTTCATCATCGCCCAATGGTCACCACAACCAGCCGAACACTAAAAAGGAGCCCTGATCAGATCGCAAAACGTTCTGGTACTAGCGGCAACTATCTAATGAGACTACAGGAATTGGAAATTCTTTTTCCATGTGTATCCCCAAAAAAATTTCACCCCATTTAACATCGACTAAACGGAGTCCTACTAATCGTAGTTTTAAGTCATTACATAAAAAATAAACTACCAGCTCCGTAAAGCTAACTCAATTGAGCCTCATATATAAATGAACTAGTTAAAAAATAGAAAAACTAGAAGTAGACAATTTAAATCAAAAAAAAAGAAAAGTATTTTTAGACCAATCTGAAATTCCTGACCCCTCTTCCGTAAAATTCTTATTCTCACTAGCCTCGAGACAATGCCGTGTAATCGTGCCGTGCCGTGTAATTATTTCCCTCTCAACTTTATTTTTAAGATCATTACCGGTTCGTTTCCTCTACAAAAAAAAAGTTGCTTGTCTTAAATTCTGAGGAAAACACATAGAAATTCCATAGAAAAAAGATATACGGTCTCCCAGAATTTCATAATAACGTAGTTTTGTTCCTTAGGGAATGTTCATAAACCACGTAGACTCACTTTTGAAAATCGCAGACCCCCCCCCCCCTCAGCACTCGTAGACTTTTCTCCATAATTTTTTTGGAATTTTGTATGGCGCGTAGACTTTGGTCAGACACCTCCCCCCCCTCCCCCCAGAAAAGTCTACGTGGTTTATGAACAGTCCTTTATTGAAAGATATTCGACCCGCATTTTTTGTTTTGTCATTAAGATGACCATTTCTGCGATAGGGTGGTCCGAAAAATAGACACTTTTTTTAATTTACTTTCTCAAAAATTCATTTCTTCCAAACCACCGAGCCGACTTCAAGAACATAAAACGCAAATGAAATGTAACTAAATACATATTTGAGAAAAAATATTAATAGATACCTGTATTGTGAAAGTCATGTGGGCAGATGGCTTATATTTGATTTTTTTTATGGTGTTGATGGTCTTAGAACCAGAGAGTTCCCATGTTTTTATATTTTTTTCTTAAATTTCTAGACTTTTTTACATAACATATCGAAAAATTGGCGATGTATGTTTTCTCGTTTTCGAGCTACTTTTTTCAAAAATTATATGTTTCCAGTTTTTATGACTATCCTACCAGGTGGTTCAAAGTTACTTGCCAACCATGCGTCCCCATCACTTCACGCCAGATTACCCTACGCTTTTTGTGACTTTAGAATTATAGGGTATGTGTCCCTTTACCCAGCCTAATAAGCCATGACTGATTACATTTTTTATTAATTAATTTTATTAATTAATTAATTTACTAATAAACTATTTTAGCTTGAGGTGATATTAAGCTAGCTATACACTTGCGTAGATACGTTTAATAAGAGGTTTGGTAGTGTGTATCATGAAAAGCTTTATAACTCATTTTATGAAGTCAGAAGCTTTCGAGGGATTAAATTCGAGTTTTTTATCAAATGCAGTCTTCGTACGATTTTTTTCTCCTGATTTTATGATTTAGACATTGCCAGCTGTATTCGCTTTACCCTACATAAAATTTCACAAATCAAACTAAATAAAAATTACTTTGAAACCCTTGAGAGATTTTCACATATTTATGATTTATAGGCCATCCAATAGTGAAAACATAATCAATAACTTTGCACGGGTTTTCTTCCTTCGCTTTGTATTTAGATGAGCCATTTGAAAAATATACAACCGAAACTCATATATTTCCATTGAAAATTTTACCGATAACAACAGTTTTACTAAGTTTTACAGACTGTTGTGGCCATAGTTAAGAACAAGGAAAAAAATATGTCCCTGACATTGGGTCCACGGTTCTCTTGATAAATCATTGTTATTTTTTCTGTGTAAACTCTTAATTTATAACGTTTGCATTAAAAAAAAATGAACAAAAATTGCCGATTTTTCATGGGTTTACCTTCACCCGCACTAACAAAACTACCCATGCAGCATCAATCATAGTAACCCATGAGTCAGCAGACAAAATTTGACAGCTCTATCAGTCGAACTCTAACCGTGATGGCAAAAACAGTGAAGCAACTCCGTTCAGAAGTGTGCGCGTTCAAAGAACGGCACCCCGCCGCGTCGAAAACGGACATCGTGCATCTCTTTGTGGACGCCGGATACGCCCGTTCCGGTATCTACAACATCTTGGCACTATAAGACAACATTCAGAGCATCGAAAGAAAGCCCGGTTCCGGACGGCCGACGACCCTGAGCGACAAGAAGCTCCAAAGGATACTGAAGAGGATGACCGAGGGAAAAGTGGCTGCATCGCTACGTGCGCTTGGCCGGGATGTCGGTTCAACCGGCCAGACAGTGAAAAAGTACCTAGCAAACATGAAAATACATATCAGGAAGCGGAAGACGCGTCCACTGGTTTCGGAGCTGCAGGCAATGACACAGCGGCAGCGGCTGAATAAGATGGTCAACTCGATTTTCCCGGCGAATCGCGAAGTGGCGATGGTGATGGACGACGAGACCTATCTCACCCTGGATGGCAACGACTGGCAGGGCACTTCGTATTTTACTTCCTCCACGAAGGAAGTGAGCTCCGAGGTGAAGTTCATTTCACACACCAAGTTCCCCAAGAAGGTGCTGCTGTGGCTGACAATCAGCGAGAAGGGGATGTCAAAGCCGCTCTTCTTTCGCTCAGGACTGGTCGTGAACGGGGAAATTTATAGTACGAAATGCCTGCGGGAAGTTGCGTCTTTCATCAAGAAATACCATATGGGCGAAGACGCGGTGTTCTGGCCGGATCTGGCGTCGGCCCACTACTCGAAGCGATCGTTGGAGGAGATGGAGCGGCTGAATAGCGATGTGGTACCCAAGTCGGCGAACCCGCTCAACGTCACCCAGCTGCGTCCCATCGAGAATTTCTGGGCCAACCTGAAGCGTAAGATCTACTCCAACAATTTTGCCGTGAAAACTGAGGAGGAATTGATAAATAAAACGAAGAAAGAACTCAAAAACATGCCCACACGCATGTTTTCGCCCGCCATGGCGAATGTTCCGTTTAACTGCCGGAAAGCCGCTCACAAGGGCAAAGAATGGTTTTTGCACGTAAGCTTAAATAATTACCTTCCATTGAAAATTTATCAAAAGCAATTTTCTGTCTTAGCTTTTTTTTGTCACAATCCAAAAAAAGTCCATGTTTTTTATGCAATTGTTAACGTGTAACTGTTTTGTGTCTATTTAGGCGGCATTCTTTGGTTTATCGGTTCAATTACCAACATTAAGATCATTCGAAGATCATTGAAATAATCTGATCAGCTTTACCAGGAAAATCATGATGTCTTAAAAATTAAGAAAATCGTAAATTACACCATGTCTAATATATTCTCATACACTTTTTCCTTGCATTGGTGTCGTGCAACTACTCAACATGCTTCACGTATGTGTTGGTGTAGTTTTGCACTATGTTTATAAAAATGCCTTTAGGTTATGTCCGATTGTTTTTATTCGGTGTTTATCTTTTACCAGCGATGAAGGAGTTTCGTGCTGTGGTGATAAAACAGTTTTTGAAAGGTGAGCGCACGGGCGCTATTTTCAGAAATTTGAAAAACCTCGGAGTAAAGCGGGATTTTGTGTACCGAACCATCCGAAGGTACCGTGACACCTGCCCGTTGGATGACCGGAAGAGATCCGGTCGTACTCGTACGGTGCGAACTGCACGAGTTGTTGAAGTGGTCAGGGAACGGATTAGACGAAAATCACAGCGCTCTGTACGTAAAATGGCCGCAGATCTGAATGTTTCGAGATCGTCAATGCACAATATACTGCAAAATGACCTCGGATTCCAAGCTTTCAAGAAACGTTAGGTTCACGGAGTTTCGGAACCTTTCAAGCAGAAACGACTCGAAAGAGCAAGTCTGCTTTTGTCGCGGCACGGTGGGGAAGAATTTATCTTTTCCGATGAAAAGTTATTCGTCTTGCAACAATCCCACAATGTCCAGAACGACAGATTGTGGGCTCTCTCTTCGAGAACTGTTCCAGAGAGTGATAGGAATATTTCACGTTTCCAAAGTGCTGTGTCAGTGATGGTTTGGGGAGGAATTTGCAAGCGAGGCAAATTACCACTGATTTCTTCGAAAAAGGCGTTAAAGTGAATGCCGTATATTATAAAACGGAAGTTTTTGAGAAAGTTGTCAAGCCATATGTAAGGGAGGTGTTTGGAGATGATCACTATGTGTTTCAGCAGGACGGAGTTCACCAGATCTGAATCCCTTGGATTATTTCGTATGGTCATACATGCTGGCGAAGGTAAATGTCCACAGGGCGTCTAATATGAACCAATTCAAAACCGTAATCAAACCAATTTGGGACGAAATGCCGATGGAAGTCTGTGACGGTTTTGAAAAACGTCTGGAGCTGGCCAAGAAGGTTAAAGACAGTGTTATTCCAAAACATATGCTGTAGTTGATCAGTATTATATTGCAATATAATGGGTAAAGTTATCAATAAAATCTGGATTATCGATTTGAAATAAATAGAATTTTATTTTGTATGACAATATATTGGACACGGTGTACATGGTAGTGAACAAAAGTAAATTGATTTCATAATGTCTGAATTCCTTCGAATAAAATCAGTTATCTTGATACCAACATCATTTTGTTGATTATCGTTGAATTAATGACATATTTGGTATATAGGCCGAATGAAGGAACTTGGCTTACATTACATTCCCTTACCCTACCTAAACTGGTGTTGAAGAATTATATTTAATTATTCAACGCATTCTGCTATTGCAGAAGGGCCTCAAATGGGACGTGCACAAAAGGGTTTTGTAGAATTATACCTAACAAGGTATTTTGTTTTCATGGATACGATTTACGTACGTATATAAAAAGAAATACATGACGGAAAACATTAGTTGTGAAATGAAGTTGATAATCTTATTTCAAATCAAACATTTCGGTGAAGTACAAGTGCACCATCTGTCTTATATAGGTGTGTAGAATGTCTACTAGTACAATTAACGAAAGCCTTTGTAATCACACCGCAAAGAGAAGGATACATTTGGATGACAGCAGGTCCTGTATTTGTAAAAACTGCTACCTGTCCTGAAAATTATTTGTTGAGCTTACCCCAGGGTCATAAAATTTCACTTTCAATTGTAAATCGTCGTGGGACGATGAACTTAACATTCATCCCTTTGAATTGAAACACATTATCTTCTTTTGACAGCCACGTCTTAGTCAGCTTCAGCAAAACAATCTTCAAACAAACATTTTCGACTATGCTTTTCATTCATCGGTGTTTATTTTAGCTTCCGGTTTCAAACTAGTATGAAGTAGGACAATTGAAATTCATGCAATACGTGCGGATTTATATTCATTTCTGAGGTACAGTGCCATCAGATAAAGTAATTGTCGCACCGAAAACAATAATCAACCTTTTTATGGAATGGTCACCGCAGTATCAAATAGAAACGCGCTTGCCAGCTCGGGGAACTTTTGGTCGTGAAAAGTTACAGAAATGCGTGCATCGTCAAATGACTATACTTCTAGCAACACTGGCACACATGTTTCGTTGTGTTTGCCAACCACTGCTCGGGTGGGGGAATGAAATAAAATCAACTTCAACGAAGTTGATTCACGGTCGTTCACCACGTCGCTTGAAGCAAGCCTGAATTTCAATTGAAACGCTTTCGACGGTGGCTAGATCGCAAAGAATTTAAGCCTACTCACGTTGGACAGGAAGTGAATTGGGAGTGAATCGAGTAAAATGAGTACAAAAGCGTTTAATTTTAATTTTAATGCTACGACGATGTAGGGCCCTGGCTTAAGCATTGCAGACCGTCCATAAACTACGTTGTCTTTTTAGAAGGGGCAGATGAGAGAGGGAGTTGGCCGAAACATTGCTTCAAATAAATATAATAAAAATGTATGGCGAAAGAATCAAAAAGGGGGGGGGGGGGGGGAGAACACGAGGTTTATGGCTCATCCCTTAGCTCTCAAATGCTAAGTGAACTTATAAAAATCCCTTAAGATTGATGGGGACGCAGGGTTGGCAAGTTACATTGAACCACGTGGTAGGATAGTCGTAAAATGCTAAAAACATATAATATTTGAAAAAATTTAGCTCAAAGACTAGAATACATACATCGCCTATTTTTCGATATTTTATGTAAACAAGTCTTAACATTCAAGAAAAAATATAAAAACATGAAGGCTCTCTGGTCCCGAGACCGTAAAAACCTTGTCAAGCAAATATAATTCTTCTTTTCATAATGAAAATTACAATATAGGTATCTAATTATATGTTTTCTTAGAAGTGTATTTAATAACCTTTCATTTGCGTATTTAGTAGCTTAGATCAGCCCAGTGATTTGAAAGTTAGAAATTTTTGAAAAAATACATTTAAATAAAATAATTTCGGACCACCACAACGTAGAAACGGTCATCCTAATTACAAAAAAAAAAAAAAAAAATACGTTTCGAAAATTTTTCTATATAGAACAAAACTACCAGTTATTATGAAATTCTTACAGATCGTATATCTTTTTCTTCGTGGAATTGCTGAAAAGTTGTATCGGTCTTACAACATATAGGGTATATGCCCCAACACTCAGCCGAATATCCAGCGGTGGATTACATTTTTATAAATAGCTTAGCTTAGCTTAGCTTGACTGACTGCACGTATCAATGGTTGCCACTCCGTGATTGATTACAATCAGTAAAATTGCACAATGAATCAACTGAATGGAGGCTAGGAGTACCGACCATTCTCACTGTACACGTTTCAGTGACTCAATTTCTTTAATAATCAATAACGGCGCCGGCCACGTCCTTGCAACCAGAATGGGGAAGGAATGTTAGTATGACCTTTGCTGTTTAGGGACCGTGTTTACCTCTGCATCCCCACAGAGGTCGCAGGAAAGAAGTTTTTTAGGGTAGTAGGGTAAGGCTCGATGGATCTGGATTCACCTTGATAAGTGATGTGATCATAGATATATTTCATAATAAGATTAAATTGTAGTTGATCTAGGTTCAAAATAAAGTGATAGAGGGACAAAATCAATAACAATTACCTGTTTCGCTCCACGTTTTTGAGAGCACTTACCATCTCTCAATTGTTCTTTGCGGAATCCGACTGGTTAGCGTTCTGCTTCCTCCAAGGTATCCGGGTTATCTAAATGATGCCCATTCAGACCCGCGCTGCTTGCCCCATACTGCATTGCTCGCGGTCGACAAAGTCTTACACCTCTGAACCATAACCGATTTTTAGAACTTTAACGTCCACAAAATTCTGCCGATGCCAGAGCTACAAC
The DNA here is from genome assembly GCA_024533555.2 of Aedes koreicus. Lineage (NCBI taxonomy): Eukaryota > Metazoa > Arthropoda > Insecta > Diptera > Culicidae > Aedes > Aedes koreicus. The sequence continues at coordinate 18,985 of JAHHFK020001073.1, forward strand.
GCGAGTCCAGTTAGGCACAATTAAAACATTTCAAATCCAAAATAAAAAGTACCGATTTTTTATAACGTTCTGGCGATTTTCAAATAACTTTTGAAGAAAAAAGAAAAATTTTTTGGTGGGTTAAAAAAGTTGAAATTTGTTTTTAGGGGGAAAGTTGTGGGGGTTTTTGGAATTAAAGGGGGGAATTTTATTTGGCAACACTGAGTTTGTGTGAGTTGGTATTGTTTTTATAACCGTCCGATTTATTATTATTTTTCGTCGATATATGTTTTGCCGTTATTCGTGATTTCGATCCGTCCCGATTTATTATTATTTTGTCCGCGTTGTGATATTCGGTCTGTGCATAGACAGTGGAGCATTGTGTTGTTATCTGCAAAAACTCAACCGATCGCTGCTTTATTCAACAACAACACCATCTTGCACTCTCTCATCGCCCTTCGTCCGTTGAAAAATCAGGAAGCTTTCTGCGGTTTAACACTTGCTCTGTAGTAGGCGAATACCATGGCATGCAAAGGTTGCCAGAAGGTTGTTTCCGACAATGATCGTATCATTTGTCGAGGATTTTGCGGGGAGTCATTTCATGCAATATGCGCACAGGTTGACTTCCCCTTGAGCGTGCTTCGATCACACAAAAAGAATATTTATTGGATGTGCGATGACTGTTCCACGATGTTCACTAACTGCCAATTTCGCAACATCATGTGCCGCAGTGAGAAGGATCTGAGTGGTTTACCTGAGTCGATTAAATCAATTCAGGACGACATCATAAAGCATAGCTCGGTGGTCACAACCCTCGCTTCTAAGGTTGATTCGAAGCCTCTCACACCGTTCCGGCTCAACTCTAGTGGCTCAAGATTTCATGAGTGGCCAATAAATGCGTCGGTCAATTCGCCGAAGCGACGTAGAAGTGAAAATGGTGATCGTCCGATGTCGAGTGCAGCAAACAAATCGAGTTGCGGGACTAAGTTGACCTGTAGCACCATTAAAATGGTCCAGACCAACCGTAATTTCGTCTGGATACATCTGTCTGCTTTTCATCCGACAACGACCGAACAGGAAATTTCCGACTTGGTGTGTGAATGCCTTCATCTGACCATCGACCATAAACCGAAGGTGGTAAAACTTGTTCCAAAAGGGAAAGATTTGTCCACGTTGAATTTTGTCTCATTCAAAGTGGGTGTAGACAAAAATTCGGAGAAGGAAGCATTGTCCTGCGATTCTTGGCCGGAAAACGTTTTCTTCCGGCCCTTCGAGGATGATAAAGCAAAAAACGTGACCCGCATCGTGAAGTCCTCGACGGTGGAACCACAAAATCAACCAGCTCCTCTTGTGAACGTCTCAGCTACGGATCAACCTTGCCCGATGCTCAGCTAATGTCACATGTTTCAACACCGGGATGCACGCGACAAGGCTCTTTGGAAGCCCCCTCTGCCCTCGTCTCAGTTGTACCACTTTCAAAAACCGATCGTCAGCTCTGTTCCCAGTGTTCCCGCCACCAGAGTCATCCCGGTATTGAGTTCGGGGTTCCAGAGGGGGTCTTCCAGCCTGTTATCTCAGGCAAGTACGCGTGTTATTCCAGCTTTTCGCTTCCTGAATATCTTCCAATTTCCAGCTTGTACGAAGAGTTACCCGATTTAGAGACGAATCAGTGCACATCACATCCGAGACGCATCGTGGAAAGCACTTTGGAAGCCCCCGGTTCCTCTGCCCCAGTCGCGCCAATTCCAGCCACCGTTCAGCATAGTCGTCTCGGCCCTGAGGCCAGATGCACACCGGGGGTCTTCCAACCTGCTTTAGCAGGCAAGTACATTCACGATTTAGCTTCTCCTTTGCCTGATATTGCCTCGCATTCTAGTTATGTCATCGGTACTTCGGCTGCCACACACGAGATCGTCATTTACTACCAGAATGTCGGTGGTATTAACAGCGATGTCGACGATTTCCGCATAGCTACTTCGGACCAGTGCTACGACATCATCGTCTTCACGGAGACCTGGCTGGATTCACGCACACTCTCTTCTCAGGTATTCGGCAAAGATTACGAGGTATTTAGATGTGACAGGAATGCCGATAATAGCCATAAAGCAAAAGGTGGGGGCGTACTAGTGGCTATAAGTACAAAATTTAAAGCAAAGGCTCATGAAAACCCTTCTTGGATTCGTTTGGAACAAGTTTGGACGTCGATCAAATTGGGCGATCGTACATTATTCCTTTGCGGACTGTACATTCCACCCGACCGCATACGCGAGCGTGACCTAATTGCAACACATTGCCAATCGGTTTTCGCAATTTTGGAAAATGCCAAAGCAACCGACGAAGTTATGGTGATAGGCGACTTTAATCTGCCTGGGATTTCATGGAAATTAACTGACAGTGGGTTTCTATTTCCCGATGCCAATCATTCTGTCATGCATTCCAATGCTTCGTTCCTTCTGGACAATTACAGCTCAGCCACTCTCTCCCAAATCAATCATGTCACCAACCAGAACACACGCAGCTTGGACCTCTGTTTCGTGAGCGCCCAAGACACCGCTCCACTCTTATGCGAAGCTCCCTCTCCTCTAGTGAAACTAACTCTTCATCATCCGCCTTTACTGGTCACGTTACGCTCAAAGCTGGAACATGACTTCGAAATCTCACCTGCCACAGTTTCCTACGATTTTGTTCGTGCCAATCATCGTAATATCGCCGAGTTACTCTCGCTTTTCGATTGGGATAACATTTTGGATACAGTCAATGTCGAGTCAGCCGCTCAAACATTTTCCAACGTTCTGGCATATGTCATAGACAGACACGTTCCAAAGAAAATCCATCGTCATACGTCTCGTCCACTTTGGCAAACGAGCGAACTTCGTCGCTTGAAATCTGGCAAGAGAGCTGCCCTCAGAAAATTCACAAAGCACCGGACACTAATTCTAAGTCGTCACTATGTAAGAATGAATCACGAATACAAACGAGTCGCGAAACGTTGCTTTCTTCAATATCGGCGTGGAATACAGAGAAAGCTCAAGTCACGTCCTAAACAATTCTGGAAATTTGTAAACGAACAACGCCACGAAGTAGGCCTTCCGTCGTCTATGTCGCTCCACGGCAACAAGGCTTCCACCCCGCAGGGTATTTGCCAGCTATTTTCCGAGAAATTTTCTAGCGTTTTCACCGAGGAGACATTGAGCGATGACCACATTAGACTTGCGGCCAGCTATGTTCCCCTTGCCGGTCAAACCTTGGGCCAAGTCGACATCGATGCAGAGATGATAATCAAGGCCTGCTCAAAACTCAAATTATCTCACAATCCCGGGCCGGATGGAATTCCTTCGTCCTTTCTCAAACTGCACTTGGATAGTTTGTTGCCCCCGCTGCTGCACGTTTTTCGACTATCTGCGACTGTCGGTATTTTTCCTCGCTGTTGGAAATTTGCGCACATGTTTCCAGTACACAAAAAGGGTAGCAAACGGGACGCTGGCAATTATCGCGGCATAACTTCGCTTGGCGCTGTTGCTAAACTGTTTGAGCTTGTAATTATGGAACCGTTGCTCGCTCACTGCAAACCGTATATCAGTACCGACCAGCACGGATTCATGGCTGGTCGCTCCACTGCTACTAACCTGCTGTGCCTTACTTCCTACGTTACTGACAGTATGGCGAAACGCGCCCAAACGGATGTCATTTACACCGACTTGTCTGCAGCCTTCGATAAATTGAACCACCGCATAGCTATTGCCAAACTGGACAGGCTTGGGATCAACGGATGCCTGCTGCAATGGTTTCAATCGTACCTCACTGACCGTCATCTGGCTGTAGTCATAGGAGATTGTCAGTCTCACATGTTCAAAGCCACGTCTGGTATACCGCAGGGTAGTCACTTGGGACCGTTGATTTTTTTGATCTACTTCAACGACGTAAATTTGGCTTTCGAAGGACCACGACTATCATACGCAGATGACCTAAAACTCTATCTTCGAGTGCACTCACTCGACGACTGTCGCTTTCTTCAACGTCAGCTAAATGCTTTTGCCGACTGGTGCACTTTGAATCGTATGGATGTCAACCCGGCCAAATGCACGGTTATCTCGTTTTCGCACAAGAAACAGACTATTTTATTCAAGTATGTCTTGTTGGGCACCGAAATTGAGCGCGTCAGTCAAGTCAAGGACTTAGGAGTAATTCTGGACACCCAACTCACCTTCAAGCAGCATATCTCGTACGCTGTCGGCAAAGCCTCCTGCGTTCTGGGGTTCATCTTTCGGATTGCTAAAGACTTCACGGACATCTACTGCCTCAAATCGTTGTACTGCTCCTTGTGTCGTTCTATATTAGAGTATTGCTCGGTTGTGTGGACTCCTCATTACAACAACGGTGTCGTTAGAGTAGAGGCTGTTCAACGACGGTTTTTGAGATTTGCGCTACGTAAACTACCGTGGACGGATCCCTATCGTTTGCCAAGCTACGAAAGCCGTTGCCGTCTAATTAACCTGGAGTCCCTGTTAGCCCGTAGAGATACAGCCAGGGCTTTGTTCATCGCAGACATCTTGCAAGACCGCATCGACTGTCCTGATCTTCTGGAGCAAATCAATATCAACGTGCAGCCCCGAGCCCTGAGGAATAGTTCGATGCTGCGGTTACCTCCACAACGAACCAATTACAGTATGTTTGGCGCAATTGGCGGTTTACAAAGACTTTTTAATAGGGTTTCCGCCTTGTTTGATTTTAACGTGACTCGCCAGATGCTTCGTCGTAAGTTTAGTCATTTTTTTAAAGACCTGTCTAATTCGCATCGATAGTGTAATTTTTAGTTTGTTTTATGTCATGACCATTAATGTACCGTTCTAGTTTAGCTTTAAGTAACATCATTGGGATTTGTACATAATCTGTTGATGAATAGAAATAAATTAAATAAAATAAAATTTTATTCTTGGATAAAACTTCGTCTCGTCATTTAGGTTTATTGTAAGTAACAATCTGCGTAAAATTTATTTTTTATTATTTCTTGAGGCACCCCATTTTGAACATTATTCGCTATAGCCAACACATAATCTCACAGACAAATTAAAATTAAACTAGGCTACTCAACGATACAACCTCTAAGTTCTTTAGAATTAACGGCCTTACTACCCCTAAGTCTTCTCAAGATCATAAGATCACCTGTTTGCGCTGAATCTACCACTATCAAAGCTTTCCATCCATCTTGATAATTTTCCTGTCTTATTAAAGTTAATAAAACTTGCATTACTCTTCTAAAAATAATATTAAAACGATGAACCATGGATGAGGAGCCATGTTATAATAACTTTCGATACCCTTTCTAAAACTTCAACAATCGTGCTTAATGGAACAAAGACACAAAAAATATGACTTAATTCCATTTCAGCTCGACGAAACTTCAAAGGGCACCGATCCACTGTCATCATCAGGCAACGGATGTTTTCTCACCGGCATCGCCTACTAGCCCTACCGTAATATAAAACTTGTAAAATATGGTGGAAAAAAAGGTTAATGTATCCACCTATGATGAGATCTGACCCCTCTTACAGTGAGAGGTGTTATGTGATAAAAATTGATTCAACTGGCCATATCCCCTCCGGGACCCGAGAGATGTCTCTAAGTCGGTTCCGGAATTACCATGTTATAAGATTCAGACGTGTGGACGTGTGGAAAACATGTTCAGCCTTAAGAAATATTCATCCGGACAGCCATACTTTGACAGTTGTTGGTTTCCGATTCGAACCAGTGTTGGAAGAGAAACACGACACAGGCTTCACTTCTTCCAGCCGTCAAATCAAAAGTCAGTTTTTTTTTCAAAACGATTTGAACACCCTTCCTTACAGGAATGTTAACAACAATCCATGCCGAAATAAGAACCCTTGGCAAAATGAATCACCCGCGGCTCAATTTCCCATCCTTTTTCCATTCTTTTTTTTTTTGCATTTCATCACTATACTCACAACCATATTTTTATTACAATTTCATGCTCTGTTTACGGTTTTACTCGTCTTGTTTCATCACCGTTTTTCCGACTCATTTTCAGACCGAGTCAACCTCAGGCCGAAAGACAGATGATACCTCCGTTATGCTTTTTTTTTCGTTCATATTTTTCCTTTTTCTTTGCTTAGCAGACATGGAAAAGGGCAAAGTTTCAAAGCATGACAAATGAAACCATTGAACGACTCCCGGTACTTACTTGTTCTGGAATGCCTTTGCCGAACGCCGATTTTCTCCTAACTGATGTTGGATTTTCCTTCAACAAAAAATTGAGCAGTAGCTGTCAGGGCAACAACTTTTTCCGAAAATAGAACTACATTCGTTTTTTGAGCTTACTTCACACTGCTTAGCGCTAACACTGAAACGAAGGCTTTGCCTTTGCCACCGGCATTAGAATAGGGGAAATCACTAGCTTTCTTCTAAACTATTATTACACTCTCAGATAACACTCACTTAGAACACTACCTTAGCGCCTAGAAAAACACCACTAGTAAAAGGATGATATGCTTCGGTTTAATCTGCTTTCAATATAAACAAGGATTAATCCTATCCTTTTTTTTACGGAATTCACTCTGTGTACTGATATGTATCGAAGGGAACGTATCCTTACTTTCCGGTGAATTCACCTTTTGACAACGGTCGCAATTCACCTGGAGCACTGATCTCGCAAGAATTTATGCAACACCCACCCAACTTTCGCCGTAAGCCCGTCCGAATCTGCACACGATAAACCTTATCCAATGGGGCATTCTCAGTAATTCGGTTACGTTGCTTCTTCGCTGCCTAGAAGGAACAGGGTTTTCCCGGAATCCAGAGAGATTCGATCGAATTAAATTCAAATTTATTTCATAGCTTCGTTCCTCACAGGAAAAACGCTCACACTCACATTCGCCGCTACCACTTTGGAAGAACTTGCTCACTACAGTTGCTGCTGCTGCTGATATGTATCGGGTAATCCAAATTGACTGCGATTCTGCTTGACACCAGAAATTTATCACATTTTCTCCGTTGTCTATCGATGGAACACTAGACTTCTCAAGTCGGACGCACTAGAGGTTCGATTTTCATTGCACTGCATGCAAATCAGTAGCCTCAAATCCAGTTAAGTTCGTACTCGTTGCTGCGGTTGGTCTATTGGTAGAATAAATTAAGCCTTTTGCGAGTCCGAAAAAACTACCGCTTCCTACAAGTTAATTCACCTTCACTGCTGCTACCACCACCCCGAGGGGCATCATCACACGCGAGAGCGGTCGGCAGGCGATAGCCTTGACGCAGGGGGAGGAAGATTTGAATTGCAAAAATGCTGCATTTGCGTTCTCCGTTATCCTCGCTCTCACTGTATGTCCATGGGAGAATGTGTGTATGTGCTTGTTCACCTGTGTGCCCTCGTTACATCAACGCCATATACCAGGGCTATCAACAGCACATTTCAGTTCCCCCTCCCGTTCACCGTTTCTGCTGCTTATGGAATATTTGGACCGTATGGCTCTATACCAAGCAGACTATCGCTTTGCTTTTGCATATGCGAAACCGAGCCGTAGAAAAGCCACCCCCGGCCCCTCACACACCGAACTGACAGACGGAAAACATTGAGATTGTTGCGAATTGCGTACGCTTGTGCTTCATCAACGAGCAACGACCTATCTTCCAACGATAACGACTTCCGTATCCCGGCCCGCCGACGACGACGACGACGACGACGACACGCACGATGCAAACTAACCGCGCCCGGCGGTTACCTCGAGTGTTGCAGCACAAACTAACCGAACGACCGACGCACACACGACGCAGTTCCGGTTTTTGCTCAGGAACTTCGAACGAACCCTACGACTGAACAACGCGCGGTCACAACTTGGGGCGGACAACCACGACGTACCGAAGCACACGATAAACTACCGCAGCTGGTAGCTCCGGCATCAACGAGAACACGAACGCGAGATGTACCTGCCTGCTGATATTTGGGGATGCGTCCACAGCAGCAGTAGCAGCTTGGTTGGGAACTCACGGGGCAGTGAGTGACTGGGCTATGCGGGAACTCGAAAAGGCGAACAGCTGATGGATGGTGGATAAAACCGAAACGGTGGAATCGATGAACTGAAGTGCGCATGCGGGTGGAGAGTTCGCGGTTAACGATACCCAACAGAGAGCAATAGCACGTGGAAGGTCGACGTTTGCTCTCCGATGGATGCGAAGGAAGGTGAGCTGCACACACGTGTTGACAGCCTTCTGGGGTTCATGGATAGTTTCGTTAAAGGGGTAATCTTTCATGGAAGGAATAAAGTGTCTTGCATGGTGGGTTGGGCGAATATATTCAGAGAATTTAGGATCACTGTTTTTCTTGGTAGTTCAAGCTTCATCACAACGAGCTAGTTGTCGGGCGTCAGCTTGGTGTTCTTTCACAGTTACTTAGCTCTCTATGCATTTTTACATTTCAAACCAAAATTCTGATTTTCCTAGACCAGATCAGTTATCTAGCACAGCCATCAGCAGCATGGTTTTGCTTAGTTATGTTGCTCTATCGAATGAGATATGTATGGATTCTAGCAAGCTTCAATTGTGCAAATGTTTACGAAAAGCCTTGAGACTTTTGAAACTTTTTGAATAAGGATTTTCAGAAATTTGTGTCATGTGTGGTTAAAAAAATCATGGGCTGAGCATGAGCTTGAGCATGATTGACCACCCTATAGCTGCTACTCCGTTATTGCCAGATCAGCTGTAATTAAACAGAGAACCAACAGATGATGTTTGGGACTAACATACATCTTCAATGTATAAGAACAGGTGAACTCAATGTTGTAATAAGAAATCCCGACGCCGGCCACGTCCGAATGCGATTAAAGTAGGGAATGGGTAGGAATGTGTTGACGTGATAATCGCTTTGAAGGAAGCCGCGAAGTCCACTGCACTTCCACGAGAAATCACTGAGATGCTGGATAAAATGGTTGAGTTTGCAACAGGACCCGTTTTGGTGAACGGTGGTGTGCTGAATTGAACTGACGTCGGCAGCGATTAAGATGGCTTACAAGGTTCCCGGTTTATTCTCCGTACAGAGATTCACAATAATATTATTCAAATTTTGACACCGAATTAAACCAACAGTCAGGATGCTGTTGGCGTCACTCACAAGTGTGGGTGGTTTATTTCAGTAGAATACAAAAATACGTTAAAATATAGACCATGACGCTCAGCTCGGGCAACGACATCAGCTTCCCGGTCTTCAGCTGGCTTCTGATCATCTATCTCTGGATTTTCCATTTTCTTGATCATTTCAACATCAGACATTATTTCGTACGACACCTTTCGGGGACGATTGGTTTTGTTCGCAACCTTTTTGGAAAGTTCAACATATCCGTAGATGTTCGAGACAATGATACAGGCCAGAGTTGAAAATTGTTGAATTTACATTTTGAAAATCACTACGAAATAAAATTTCAGTGCAAGAATGTTGACTGGTATTCATTTCCTTGTTTTCTGATGTACGTCACTGCGAGTAGACGTAGATTTGAAATTCTTATTTTTGATTTGTTTTGTTGTTACTATTTTCATTCAGTGCACGCGGGTTCTTGCTGTTCATCCAAGATAGTCAGTTTTAGTTATATCCTTCTTCTTCTTTTAGCATTTCAAGCTTATTGATTTCACAATTAGCTTATTGCTTGCTCGCAGCTTAGTGTTCTAAATGCACTTCCACAGTTATAACTTGAAAGATTTCGATGCCAAGTACCATGTTTTCATTAGTATGATTGTGTGGCAAGAACAATCATACGATATGCCCAGGGAGTCGAGAAATTTTCCTTAACGAAAAATTTCTAGACCAGACCGGCAATCGAACCCAGGCACCTCCAGCATGGTGTTGCTTTGTAGCTGCGCCTTTACCGACCGAACCAAGGGAGGACCCATTTAGTTATCTCTTATACCCATTTTCTAAACAGAATATTCAGTTCCTCTTGCAATCAGCGGAGACAAATTTTAAAAAAATTAGGGGTTTGAGCAGTTGTTTTTTTGGTGGGCGGGGGGGGGGGGGGGGGGGGGGGGGGATTTAGGGGAGAGTTTTGTGTATATTTTCGGCAAACGTACTTTTGCATATAAAAAGTAATAAACGATCCATAAAAAATTGAAAATCGTGCCACGAAAAACGCATTTTTGACCCATAAGACTCTGGTGAATATCCATAAAAAAATTGAAATGATCCATAAAATACAGCAATGTGATCCATACTTTATAACAAATTTAGCAATAAAATATCAAAAATGTACCGTTTTATATCTAGGGCATGGTCGTTAAAAGTGTACGGATTACCCATAAACATATTGCAAATTATCCATAAAAGGTTCAATAACTTTCCTTAAACTTGTAAAATTGATCCATAGAATGTAACCTTTGTGCAATAAAATATATTCGCATGTTCCATAAATTATTTGAAATTTTCCATAAATAAATTGCCAATGATCCATAGAATGATGAATAATGAACCATAAGCTTATAATAATGATACATAGTAAATCAGTTTTGTTCGCTAAACCATATGGTATGATCCATAAATTATGCCTGCATTTTTCCAGGTTGGGGCACTTTTTTTTAAATTTTGATCCTTAAAGATTGTAAAATTGATCTCCAACTGCGTTACTACTCAAATTTAGTTACATGTCCGTTCTTTCAGGTATCCGGATATAGTATTACTGCTAAAGAAGGATTGCGGAGTTTTTGCGTAGCCGTGTTGAGGATTGAAGAACTAAACGGTCGATGTTTCCGACATCCGAAGTGTTAACATAGCGTAGATTAGATTCCAGGCAAACGGCTGATTCAAGCATTTGCCCGGTATAATGCAAACAGAGGATGTTTTTTTTTTAGTTTGGTCCGACGAGCGACAGCGAGTTGGACAGCAAGCGTCTGCCCGGCATAATTTAAATCAAATTTTCTGAAACAACAGTTTAATCAAGTCATAAATTTGACCTGAAGTTCTTTATGTGCAGGAGAGCTCTTTACCAAATTTCTTGACAAACATGTGTCGCAGTTGCGGGGAGATCAAATAATGTTATGTTCACAAAGTTGGTTTGTTATGAATCATTTTTTGAAGACTATGATTTGTTATACAAACTATTAGGGGTCCCTGGCAATTTATTTATGGAACATTTACAATAATTAATAGATGATACGCACATATGTTACATTCTGTGGATCAATTTAGCAAGTTTAAGGAAAAATATTGAACCTTTTATGTATCATTTGCAATGTGTTAATGGGAAATCCGGACAATTTTTTTATATATCATTCCCTTGATACAAAACGGTTAACTTTTGATATTCTATTGCTAAATTTTGTTAAAAGTATGGATCAAATTGATGAATTTTACGGATCATTTCTATTTTATTTTTTTTTGTGGGTTTTCACCAGAGTCTTATGGGTCAAGAATGCGTTTTTTATAGAACGATTTTCAATTTTTTTTTCATAGATCATTTCTTCAGTTTTAAAGGTGCAAAAATATGGCTGCCGTAGTTCTTTACGTGCACGAGTGGTCTTTACCAAATTTATTGGGAAACAAATGTCACAGTTGCGGTCGTAAAAGAACGTGAGATCGCAAAAGTAAGTCAGCTTTCTGAAAATTAAAAATCTTCTCCAAAGTGATCCTTCTTCTACAGCAATATTTAAGCCTCATATATAAAGGAACGGACATTTTAATAAATTTGAGTAGTAGCGCAGTCAAGGATCGATTTTCCCGTAGTTAAAATTAAAAAAAAATTTAAACCCAAAATTGGAATAATTCCGGCATAGTTAATGGATCATTTATATTATTATAAATGCACAAAATTGATTTGCTATGGACCATATTTAGAAGTTTATGGTTCATTTTCAAACCTATTATGGATCATTGGCGATTTATTTATGGAATATTTTCAATAATTTATTGATCATGTGCATATATTTTAGTTCACAAACGTTACATTCTAAGGATCAGTTTTACAAGTTTAAGGAAAGTTATTGAACCTTTTATGGATAATTTGCAATATGTTTATGGGTAATCGGTACAATTTTATGGATCATAGCCTAGATATATAACGGAACATTTTTGACATTTTATTGCTAAAACTTACATAAAGTATGGATCACATTGCTGTATTTTATGGATCATTTTAATTTTGTTATGGATTTTCATCAGAGCTTTATGGGTCAGAAATACATTTTTTATGGAACGAATTTCAATTTTTCATGGATCATTCCTTCAGTTTAAAGGTGCAAACTTAGGGCTGCCTTTTTCTACTGTAGTTAAAACACACTTTTTTCCCGCTTTCACATGGAGAACTGGTGGGCGAGCGGGCAATGTGGTCAACTGACAAAGGGAAGGCCGAATGAAAACCAGTATCCCGCCCGGGTAATGCCCACCCAATCATTTAATAATTAACCCCCCGGGGCGCTAACCAATCAAATAACTCCCCCGGCATCCAATCGTTTGCAGCATCTGTTATTTTTTATTTTTTTTTTAGGCGGGAGTTGGTTTTTTTTTGGTGGGTTTTTATTAGGTGTTTGTTTGGGGTGTTCGATTTTTTTGTTTTGTTGGGGTGGGGTATGAATTATGGTTTTGGGGGAGTTATTAATTTATTGGGGGGGGGTGGAGGGGGGGTGGTGCCCTATTTTTAACAAACCACCAGACGGAAATCCTAATGTGTATTGCTTACTGTTCATTTTCTGCAATAAGAGCGTTACGTTGGAAGGAGACTCTTTATCCTTTCCGTGAGTTTCGTGTAAATGCTTCTGTTTACGAGTCCACACCCCTGTTTTTGGCCCTTCATACAACGGAATAGTGAGGATTACATGTATGAACAGTTTGATCTTGCCATTAGAAGGAACTGTGCGCTATGGTAAGTCCTGCACTGGTGTTGGCTTTCGACCCAAGCAACATCTTCTTAAAATATGTTGTGACAGAATTTCTTGGAGTTCTTCCAGCATAAAAAAAAACACTCGGTGTTGCGTTTCTATTAGCTTAAAGCTAGAATTCAATTTATTAAGGATAGGTTGAAGAACAATATTAATATTTTACCTTACAATTTAGTCTCCAATTTCAGTCTTACTAAGTCACAACAGTGAGAATATAGTTTTATGCCTTAAAGATAATCTTAAAGATAAGGATTGATAATTCAAGGTTCTTTCTAGCTCCAAATGGTTTTTGTTTATAATTTTGTCTCAATTCTGCACATCATTACGTTTGACGGTTTGTGCTTGCCGGATCAGCCGTGGGTTTTGATGTGGCGCTTTTGCTACCGTTGTTGGTAGCCGATACGAGGGGCTGTTGCGGCAAACAAAATATATATGTTTTCATGTTGCTAGGAAAACTCTCAATAGGCACATGAAACATAAACTGTTGGATAAAATTTAATGTAATGTTACGATGGATACCGCAAATTCCATTAACGTTGCAAATTATTTATATTTGAATTATGCATCAACAAAGCAACATGAGGACAGAGGTGGACTTTAATTTTTTTGAATAAATTCCTCTTTTGTTATGTTAACCTTTTTGTAGCAAGGAATTATCATGCAACATAGGATGCACTATTGTTACATTGTAGCGTTCTGAACCTAGAACTTCCCACAATCATTTTTCATTTAACTGTAGCAAATTGTTGTTTACCTTATATTGGTACCGATCTAAAAACTAACATGAATTCTATAATACTTGTCACAATTATGGTGCAAATCATAGGTGGGTAACTCTTGATATATGTTTACGAATTGCAGAGCAAAGGAATCGTAAGATGACGAGAAGAGGATTTTTTCGATTACTGGTCTTAAATTAATTTAAAAACACGCTCTACAAAAAGTTAACAAACTATAACTTTCCCTTCTCTTGTACTTGAAATGAAAAAAAAAGTTAGCTTTACAATTGATTTAGTAGGCATACTTTTATAGATTTTTTGCTACGCTTTTTGTGAAGATGAATTCACTTGGAAATTAATTAAATTCACATACTACGAAATTGCTTGTTCTACGACATTTACCGCTGTCAAGAAGGATTCAACGCAAGCCAATATATCATATAAATTTAAGTTTCCTAGTGTGAAGTTGCGAATTTCGATAGATTTAAACTATTTTCGTATCTAGTAAATATGAGCAGAGTTGGTAAACGTTAAAGATATCAGATATCCGCCGCAATGTGTGCTTAGTCATGAAAACATTAAGAATAAGAAATTGAAATGTTTCAAACTTTTATTTGTTCTGCGGTTTTTTTTTAAATAAAAAAAGATAAATCTTCGCACACTATGAAAACATACAGAACATGGTATGCAAGGAGTTTTTTGTTACAAAACACTTTTTTGTATGACCTTTTTGATGCTCAATATAGCCATGAAATTGTTTAAAATTGACTGAAAAAAACTAAGAAACTGAAAAATGACTGAAAAAAAACTAACAGATAAGATTATATAAGATGCTGTTTTTTTCCTCTGTTCGGGACATAAACCACTGCGACCAGTAATTTGATCTATTGTAGTATATCCCGTATCCTTTATTTAGTGTATGTCGAGTTACTTCATCACTATTGAGAAATGATGAAGTATTCGGTGTTTTTTACATTTGTCTTTGTTTTTTTTTTTTGTTGGCAGTGAATCGACTTTTATTGAAAGTTTCCGCTATTCAAACCCCTTGTGAGTGACAGCACTCTTCAAAGGAGCGCCCTTCTTTGAGTCAAAACCGGTTTTATTGAAAAAAAAAAAAAAAATGACTGCGATCTGGGCATGAATCAAAACCCTGGTTTTTTTAATTTCACATTATAAAAATTTAAAAAAAAATTGAAATTTCAAATAAATAAATATTAACGTTGTTTTCCTTTTTTTAAGCTCCCCCGGGGGGTAAAACCGAGTTTTGTGACATTTAATAAGGAAAAAATTTTAAAAGGGTTGTTTTGTTTTTTTATAATAAAAAAAAAATATTTTTTATTAAGGGTCACGGAACGGAAGGACAACTTAGAACAATTCAATGACACGAAAAGTGAAAAATTTTGTGGTCTAAAAAGTATCTCGATTTTATTTGTTTCCACTCATTCTATTTTTATAGTGTTGAAGAAACGTCAAATCAACTTGTATAAGTGGTATATTTGCTGCCATATGATCATCACAGTATGCTCTGGTTACTTGAAGAAAAAACAACAACACTTCATTTTGTGATTTTTCCATATTTTTCTGTGATAATCTCATTAAAAAAATACTCCCCTAGAAGTACGAATTCTGTAATGAATTATTCCTAATACATTTATAATGCACGTACCTCTTAGCCAGTTCAAAAAAAGAAACATTGTTGGATGCTAATGTGCTGAATCAATAGCACAAGTTTTTCCCCGCATTGTTCTTTGTTTTTTCATGTCTCAGTCTCGAAAAAAATACTTCGAGTAATGTCATAGCAACCACAATCGAGGGCTCTAAATCACACACATAAGGTATAACACAAACGCAGATGACGTCACTATAATAACCAGTTGGGAAAACAATTCGTGTGAAATATAGAGAACGGTGAATTCATGTCAATAGATCTCTATCTCTTGCTGTACAGAACCACAATTCACAAAGTAGCAAAAACTGCTAGTGTTTTTATGTATCTTTATTTTAATTTTATATTTTGCTATACTTTGTTCTAGCTTGAATGTCTATCTGCGCATATAAATTAATTTTTCAACTTTATTTTTTTGTCGCCAGAATTTCCTAAAACGTTATATGAAACATTTGTAGATCATTTAAGCTACGACCATGTCAAAATATCAAATCTACACAAGTTCAATACACCAGTTGCTGATCAAGAAAGTAAGAGTCAAATTATCATTCATGAATTTCAAATCCATTTTGAACAAAACCATTACCTTTGCCAAAAAGTTGGTTTTAATATCCGAGAATATACCTCATTTTGAAGGCCTGACCATAATAGATACGTTGCGTTTGCGTGTGCGTGTATTTGACAGTTTTTCCATAAGTTTTCTGTGAAACTTACGTTTCCAATCACGGAGATAACTTATTACTCAGACACCACTGTTACTAGGAACTGGGAGGCCTGCAAATAGTAGACGAAACACGCACATACTTCAAAGAATAAACAATTATAACGTAATTAAAAAGCAATAACTTAACGCACTTAAAAAAAAATTTGTGAGGATATTCCGTTGAATGATTCGAACAAATTAAAAGAGGTACATATTGCAGTTATCTGATAGTTCTAAGTAATTCATGCCAAGGCTGAGGGACTACGTAACAGATTTTTTTTAAATTTATGTAGGCTTCTGCGTCGTCTTATTGTCATGGAGTTACTGAATTCTTTAAGTTTTGAGATTTTACGCAAAGGTACTTCATGTTCCAAATACCCACTTCGCAAAAAAAAAACTTCCCGGTTTCATTTACCGATAATAGGTTAAGACAAACGATAAGACATGCCAATGCTGATATTTCTTCTAATGTCTTCAAGTTTTTGCACAAAAAATGAAGAGAATAAAAGAGGGTTTGAATTTCTAAAAATTTAGTGCTATCAAATTTTTGGATAATATTTTTTTTCCCTCGGTGTTAATATTTTTTCAATTAAGTTAATCATACACTTCCATTTGTTATCAAACAGTTTTTCTATGACACGTAATTTTTCCGAGCTACAATTTTTAAATTAAGGTTAATGCTGAAATGCATAGGTCGGTTTCCAAAATTGGGTTGTTAAATCAATAAATAAATGCCGCTTTTTGTATTCCGCTAAATTAATTTTTTTTTATGAGCACAAAATCAATTTTAGCGATCACATAGACGATTCATCACAATTTTCAATTAAAATAAAATATTTTTTTTTAATTGACACTACAAATATTTAGTGACAGTTAACTTCCATACAAAGTCCCATAGAGGGGTGTATGAATTCTGTTTTTTTTAATGCAATCGCACAAATATTTCCTGTGTATTAAAATTCATAACATTTTGGATATACTCAAGCTTCTTAGTCAAATGCATATAGAGAAATTCGTTCTTATAAAAAAGTCGATTAAATTGTTACACATTACAAACAGAAAATTGTTATTTTAAAAGAAGTAATATAATCTGAATACAGACTTCTCCAAAAGCTTAAGTGTGAGATGATAGGGTGTGATATATATATGGTATGAAACAATCGATGTACGTACACATCGCATTTCTTATTCACACAATAGAAAAGTCTGAGAAGTTTATTTGCGGTCAAATCATTAAAAATATCTATTTATTTATATTTATTTATTCGTTCCAAGAGGAACAAACCTTCATGTAAGTACCTTGCTACTTTATGCTAGCAGGTCTAAGAATGTTGTCTAAGCTTGGAGCAGATTAAATTATTTTCCGTGTAAAATGTGTGACTTCAACCGCAAGATGTCGCGACTAAGAGCACTCAAAATTCATCATTATTTGTCGTTCAAGATATACTTCCGTTCTGTGGTTCGGTGGTAGATCTGATACCCCGTAACGCACCACGAAAAGGTGATCTACCAGCGTTACGGGTCAACAAATTGTGAGAAAGAAAAAAAAAAAGTTGGGGGGGCCATTTTAAAAAAAACAGAAGAGGGGAGGGAAAAAAAAATTGCCCCCTATAGAAAAAAAAAAAAAAAATGGAATTATCAAGGCTCTATAAAACAGCCAAACTTGAGTGTTATGTAAAATTGAATGCGTCCTAAGACAGCCTCATTTTTGAATTCAGCGACCCAAAATAAGTTAAGGATCACGTGTTTTTATTGATTCGGAGACATTTTTATGCACGGCCAGCTTTAGTAAAGGGCGATACGGTCAAAATTTGGTCAATATCAACTTGACGTATTTCTTTCAATTTTGCATTTAAAAAACCTGAACACCCCTCATTTTGAAGGTGTGTGTGTGTAGAATGTTGCTCCTATTTTGATTTTGGAATTCACTCTTCAGTTGTCAAAATGCCGTCCAAGCAAGAAGAGCAGCGTATCAAAATTTTGCTCGCGCATCGCGAAAATCCGAGCTACTCGCACGCAAAGTTGGCAAAATCGCTAAAAGTTGCCAAATCAACCGTTACAAATGTAATTAAAGTGTTTGGGGAACGTTTGTCGACAGCCAGGAAATCGAAAACCGGAAGCCGCTGAGACGACAAAGAGAGTTGCCGGTAGTTTCAAGCGAAACCCTAACCTATCTCTCCGAGATGCCGCAAATAAGCTGGGTGTATCGTCTACAACCGTGCATCGAGCCAAAAAACGAGCCGGACTATCGACTTACAAGAAGGTAGTGACTCCAAATCGCGATGATAAACAAAATACGACGGCCAAAGCGCGATCCCGGAGGCTGTACACGACGATGCTGACGAAGTTTGACTGCGTGGTAATGGACGACGAAACCTACGTCAAAGCCGACTACAAGCAGCTTCCGGGACAGGAGTTTTATACGGCAAAAGGAAGGGGAAAGGTAGCAGATATTTTCAAGCACACGAAACTGTCAAAGTTCGCAAAGAAATATCTGGTTTGGCAAGCCATCTGTACCTGTGGCTTGAAAAGCAGCATTTTCATAGCTTCCGGGACTGTCAACCAAGAAATTTACGTGAAAGAGTGTTTGAATAAACGTCTGCTGCCTTTCCTGAAGAAACACGGTTGTTCCGTACTGTTTTGGCCGGATTTGGCATCTTGCCATTACGGTAAAAAGGCCATGGAGTGGTACGCCGCCAACAACGTGCAGGTGGTTCCCAAGGACAAGAACCCTCCCAACACGCCAGAGCTCCGCCCAATTGAGAAATACTGGGCTATTGTCAAGCGGAACCTAAAGAAGACCAAAAAAACTGCTAAGGACGAGCAGCAGTTCAAGGCAAACTGGCTTTCTGCGGCGAAGAAGGTGGACAAGGTGGCTGTACAAAATCTGATGGCAGGGGTCAAGCGTAAGGCCCGGCAATTCGGATTTGGAAAAGCGGAAGCCTAACTGAATATTTTTCCTGAATTTTATACTAATTGAACTTGAAAAAGAAATTCAATTTAATTTTCTAAATAAACGATTTCACCGATTTACACGCGTTTTCCCTTGACCAAATTTTGACCGTATCACCCTTTATGCAGTCGCCCCACTACACAGTGGTCCAGGATGCGACTTTAGCTGGAAAGATACGTTTTCAGCCTAAGTTTGAAGTTTTGGAGAAAATTGTTTTCTACAAAGTTGTTTCAAATTTTGAAGCTCTTCTTTAAGTGAAATAAAAACTAGGGTGGTCCTTGTTTTCAGAGAAATTGAAAATCTAACTTTTTTATATGCAGAAATAAAGGCATATATTCTTCGGAAAAGTTGTAGATGGGAACATTTTAAGCAACTTTTAATGAACAAGTTTTTCCGAGAAATTGCCGAATTAGAGCAATTCATTCTACGTTGCTAAGGGTGTCCCTATAAAAATCAGTTGTTTTGCTCTAACTTTTTTATTTCAATTTTTTAGCAATGCTGTCTTCACATTGATTCTAGAACAATACAAGATAGAACTTTTGATGTAATGTCACTCAAAAAAAAATCCAATAGTGAAATTACTCATATATAATATCGGAAGTAGAGACCTTCATCAGGACAGTTTTACTTAGATAACTTAGGGTGTCCCTACAAAAACAAATGTTTTGCTCTTACTTTTTTATTTAAAATTTGCCAACAAAGTTAGAACTTAAAAAGATGTAACTCTTGACCTATAAGTCTTGCCAATATCTTTCATCGTTTGCGAGTTATTTACGAGTTTCTCATAAAATTACGCCCTTTTCAAATGTGTTTTACTCAATTTAAAAAAATAAACTATCTTCAGTTTTCAGATATAATATTCAATAATACAAAACATTCCAAATGCAGTTCAGAAATATTTTTTTCTGTCAGCCCCAACCAGAAAAATCAACATTTGAAATTCCCTATTTTTATTACAAAAACCATAATAACTTTTGTTTGACATACGATAGTGACGATCTCAGTACACGAAAAATTGTATCTTTTATTGTTCTAGAATCAATTGGCATGCAGCTTTGCTGAAAAATTAGAAATAAAAAAGTTAGAGCAAATTAAATGATTTTTATAGGGACACCCTAAGGTACGTAGAAAAAATTGCTCTTATTCGGTCATTTCAAAAGCTACAGGAATGTTTGTCCAATCAAAGTTGCTTAAATTTTTTTCATCTATAACTTTTTGCAAAAATATATGCCTCTATTTCTGCAAATAAAAGAGATAGATTTTCAATTTTTCTGAAAACAACTAGTTTTCATTCACACTTAAAGCCATCTTTGTTTTCATTCACACATAAAGAAGGGCCTTATTATTTGAAACATCTTTGTAGAAGAAAATTTTGCTCCAAAACTTTAAACTTAGGCTGAAAACGAATCTTTCCAGCTAAATTCGCATTCTGGACCACTGTGCACTGTCGCACGGTATTTGTCGAGCATTTGTTAGGACATCGTTCTAGCACTCGTTTTTCGTCAACCGAAGAAGTCAAACTGGACAACGAATGAATGAAAGTGAGATCTTTTATAATAACACAAGAAGTAACTTTGTATCAACCCGAGATAAACAGAGGGCCCTCCCTTTTAGTGCATTCGTCATTTTTATATCGTTCGTTGTTTCCACTCTAGTAAGAGTCAGCCGCAGAAAAACGTTGGTAAAAAACAAAATATTTTCGGGCATCTCAAGATGCATTGAACTTCGTTAACCTTCACATCTCTATTTCGATTCCACTCAACGCACTCACAATACAAATACAGGGTGCCGCAGAAAATAATGCGAAAATGTTCAAACTTGAGTATTGGGTTCATTCGTGTAGCCAGTGACTAATTTCTGTAGAACGTGTGTTTGTTTATGTTTACTTTCAAGTGCTGCATCCAAACATTCTATTTGTTTTATTGCAAATTCCTTAAAAATGTTCGCGAAAGAAGTGATCACCAGTTTGTTGCTCGCCCAGAAGAAGCCGAACGAGATTGCCAAGGTGGCAGGCCGCGATTTGGCAACGTTTACCGCATAAAAAAGTTCCTGCAAGATGGTCATAAGCAGCGGAAGCCGGGAAGTGGACGTCCGCGCTTTGCACGCACGCCGAACGTGATCAAATCGGTCCGTGCAAAAATTGCTCGCAACCCGGTGCGTTCCATAAAAAAACTTGCAAAGGCAGCCAATATTTCGGAGAAATCCATGCCGCAATCATCAAAGAAGAGCTGCATGCATCTTCCAGAGCCAGAGTGATACGCCACTTGATTACGGACCGGGTCAAGGAACTACGAGTGACTCGTTCCAAGAGATTGCTTTCCTTGTTGAAGAAGGAAAAAATGATAATCCTGTTCTCCGACGAAAAGCTTTTCAGCATCGATGCTGTGGCCAACAGCCGCTCGGACCGGTTCATTTCACCGCAGAAAATGGAGAACGTTCCGGAAAAAGTGAAATTTAAATTTCAAATAAAACTTCCGGCTGGTATCATGATGTTTGGCTTGGTGGCATCACACGGTTTGAAAATGCCGCCTGTTTTCATTGATGCTGGAGTTAAAATCAATACCGAAGTGTATATCGGTATTTTAAAGGACCAAGTGCTTCCCTGGGTGAAGGCCAACTTCTCCGAGGACCAAAACGTTGTCCTACAGTAGGATGGAGCGCCGTGTCATACGTCCAATCGAACCCAACAATGGTTGAACGATAACATGAAGTTTTGGCCGGAGGATTTGTGGCCCCATAGCAGTCCAGATCTTAATCAGTTGGATTATTCGATTTGGGCATATGTTGAAGCACGAGTCTGCAAAACATCACACCCTAGTGTGAAAACCCTGAACTCAACCATAACACGCACATGGCAGTCAATGTCGGAGGACTACGTCCGAAAGGCATGCTCTGGCTTCCGGCGTCGGCTCGAGGATGTTATTAATAAAAATGGAGGTCACATTGAATAAATTTGTTTAAAAGGACTTTATAAACATTGCTTGAATTAGTTGAAAATGGGATTTGAAAGAAATAGAACAAATTTTCGCATTATTTTCTGCTGCACCCTGTAAGAGTGATGTGATGATGATCCATTCATCCTGGCCCGAATGATGCATTTGAATTATCACCAACACTGCTACATACTTGATGTTGATGTTCACTGCATCTGGAAAGAGACACCTACCTCTGATTTGAAAACACCCAAAAACAACAACTCTTTTATCACTACATATGGCTGATCCCGAAGAGGACCGTATTTTTTTAGTATTTCTTTCATTTTTTCCGGTCACAAAAGCGAAAGCTGGCACGGTAACTGTGGCAGTGTGAGCCAATCAGAGTGTGGCACAAATATGATGTCATTTATTTTCGACCAATGGCTTTGTACGTTTAGACATTATTTCATTTGAAAACATTTTACTTAGTTTAAACAAATGTAATGAATTAAGTAACCAACAGAGACTCAGCGCAGATGTTCAACCTTTTGAACGAAATACTTATCGCAAAATTTTCATGGGCCAGATAGGAGATATTATTATTCAAAATCTCCACCCGAAACGTGACGCGATCGATTTCAGAAATTTTAGAATGGCGCCCCCATACAGGAATATAAAATAGAAACGTAAGTCCTACGTCAAAAAATCATTTGCGTTCTTCTTGTAACTATTTTTGATCGGAAATTCGCTTCAATTTGAAGATGAAATCACACTCATCTGTCAATTCATTCAAACCTTGATTGCGGCTATTCTTCGGCAATTCAATCTAACAATGCACCATATGTAAACACATGATTTGTTTGTATCTAAGGCAAAAAAAACCAAAGCTTTCTTTGATGAGCTTACAAATCATCCTATAACAAGTGACCCAATTCCGGGTGGTTTATTCGAATTTCAACCGATATCGGGCAAAAATATCCTCGTTATACAATCACAGACCAATCGGCATACCGACGACGACGGCAACGGCGGATGGTAAAACAACCATTCAAATTGCAATTCACATCGATATGCGGTTAGTCTTTCATTACAAGGGCTGAATATATGCAGTCACGATTCCATCAACCATTGTGTTCCTCCAGAGCAGGAATTCATACAGCAGCAGGGGTGGATCGGTGGCGTAGCTGGACGGGGTGTGACATCCTTAATTGTTTGGAAACCAGCCCAAAACTTCCAAACCCACATTTATTGAATTCAACCATAGAAGGTGACATCCGGGGTGAACCACCCCCTCCTCAACCCAACCACACTACGCCACCTACCTTGTTTTGAAATCGGAGTCTGCTCCGACTTAACGGAGAGCAGGCCCTACGGTTGAAGCTCATTATTCATTCCGGGGGCATTGCTATTGCAGTAGTGGCCGAAGATTGGAATGGAAAATCGTTGCTAGGATTTCAGGTAGTCATGTAGGCCCGACGATATCGAACAATTGTGATTCGAGGCCTACAGCTGCACGCCTAATGAAGCTCAAGTCCTCGTTGAAGAGAGATTGTACCTTGCTAGCTACGCCCTCCAGAGAAAACGCTAACGAAGAGGATGGTCGAAAGAAGGTTGTTAATTAATTAAAATCGCTGAAAATTTTATGGAATTTTCTGGGGCCAATTAACACACCAATAGAAAACGCCCTCTCCCTTCCCCACCACCATTTACCATATCCTGGTTTGGGTCTGTGGATATCCCCTGGTTGCAATAATTCATGTTCTGCGAATATCCTTTGATAAAATACGACATATTTCAACCTGCAGCCGACTAGCATTTATCGGGATCACTTGAGACCCTGTGGGTGGTCAGCGGTGAAAAAAGCAAAAAAAAAACCCTCATAACTCTTTTTCATCTCAGTCCTGTTTTAATGAATAAATGAATAAATATGGATCTTGCCTCATCCGTTCCTCTTTGCAGCAGCACATGTGCACATTGCACTTTGCAGGAAAGAAAACCACTTTATTTCCACTTCTAGCTCCTCTGTGTGTTTTAAAACCAACCCGTACGTACAACTCTCGACCGAACAAAATCCTTCAAGATAGCTTAATCTCGTTTGCTATTATTATTTTATTTTCCGAACCAGTTTCCAGTTTCGGTTCGCGGGCCGGGAAATCCTTGGCGAGTTTGGCTGCTTCGTCCGACTAGGTGATGCTTGCACAATACACATGTAAAGCTGGTGCACATTGTCAGAATCCATGGCCAGCGGATCCGAGGAGAGCTTCTCCGAAAATAAAAAGAAGGCCAACTTTTGTGAATTATTCATCGGTTTCATTTTCCGGTTTGCAACTTAGCTATCGAGTTGGGTTTCTTCCCATGGTGAAACTGCAATCTACTGGGGGTAGAATAATGCAACGAGAGCTGCTTTCGGCTCGAATACCCACAGTTTGGGCAAGTGGACTTGCATTTGTTTTTCTTCTTTGGAACGGTGCGGGGTGGTCACCAATTAGCAATTCAGTAGAATAATCCAGCAATTTATGAGATAAGTTCGGATTGTGCCGAACTCTGTGCCAATGTGATTGTGTCTAATTAAAGAATAATAGAAGAATACTTAGCAAATGGATGGCTAATTGGGTCGGGATCAAATTTTCGAAGCTGTGGTTCAATGGACATTTTTTTTTAAATTAATTCTTTTCAGCCGGATTTAATTGAAACGATAGACTGCTTATGAGTATCGTGAAAGATTCAAATAGGGGGTCAAGCGCATCTCATAGATCCCGGAAGATCGCAGCAAGCCGTGCTTTGAAACTGACGTGTTTTGTTTTTGCTGCGTCGTTTTCGCGAAATAAAATCAAAAAATAATTCGTTATTCAGCTTAAACGAACAGTGAAATCTTAAGATCTTCTCGTGCTTTGTGTTAGATGTAGTGAATGTAATCGATTTCCTTCCAAAATTGTGATCGTCGGTAATATTTCCCCGTTTTTTTTTTTTTTTAGTTATTTGTGCTCCGCCCCCGCATCCGGAGGAAGAGTTATTTATATCAGCTTAGTTTTGTTTGTTAGTGCTAGTATTGTGCCACCCGGACATAAATGATTATAAAAGAGTTTTTTTTTGAAGTCGATGTAGAGTCGCCTCGTACCGGGGGATTTCCATTACTGACAGAGTGACAGAGAGCAAAAAAAGGAAACCAGTACAATGTAGAACACGGCCATTTTCTGGTCAGAAGCAATGAATGAAGCCAACGCGCATGCGCGCGTTAGTAGCTGGTGTAGTATATAGAATATTTGTGAACGAAATGTTAAGATGCATTGTAAGATTTTAAGAGTTTTTTAATTACCACTCAATTAGGGTATAATCATTCAATTTGAGTATAATAAACTTAGCGTGAAACGAAATAAAAGTTGTCGTAAGCTATGCAAAAATCTGTGCTGATTCAGCTCATTCTTGTAACGATCTTTGACAGTAGCGGACCAGCAGCAGCAGTAGACATTATCGAGGCTGGAAACTTCGATCAGGTCACGACAATGGCACAGACGGTAGGTAAAAATATGGTTGATAAACATCGCTGCTTACTTGTGAAATTGCAGCAGGTATATGACTTAAAAAAAAAATTCTCCGATGGAAAGACGGACAAGTAGTGGTAACCTCGGTAGGCTCCCTGACGGATATGGGCAGTGGAGTGTCCCGATGTGGGCAAAACAGAACCTCCTTGACAGAATGTCGGAGGAAGATGAGGAAATAGACAGTGGAGTATGTATAGGTGATTTAAGCTAAAAGGAAATCAATTCATTATAAGCTAATAATGGAAAGATTACATGTATAATGAAATGGATCGACTAAATAACTGCCCTTTAGAAATAGACCCCAGGAGTGAAGTTGATATCAAAACTTTACCATTTTGCTGTCAACGTAAATTGAATTATTGAAATAAATGGCTTTTCAAGCTGTTTTTTTATGTTGATCGATGTTCATAATTCAATGGAATTGGGAGATCACAAGAAATTTAGCAATCACAGATTCTTCAGAAAGATGGAGAGGAAACCCCAACTGGTGACTATTTTCAAACCTTAACACTGAACTTCAATAAAGTGAAGCCCTAAAAACATTTTTAAAGATTGAGCATACATAGTCTTGATTTTTTTTCGGAATTGGTAACGCCGTGATGCTAAAAAAAAACCTAATTGAATTTCGATTTGAACTCTGCAAATTTATTCGATTGATTTTGTTTTCTGATTTATGTTTCGTTGCCATGAAAACATGGCCCTCTTGTTGTAGTTTTCAATAAGAGCATGGAAGCTTAGACTGTATGAGTTATCTGTAACGGTTGTCAATTTCGATTTTCAACTTTGACTTCAACTCTTTGACGCCAAATAGTTATTTTTCACCAATCTAGCAATATCCGAAACATGAAAACTGTTAAGAGTGTTACAATCATTACAATGACGATATTGGATATCGGACTTACATCAATGTTACAATGTGACTTGAATTGAGATCCAAATAAAAATTAACGCTGTGATACAAACAAATCGAAAGTCATTTTCAATTTTCGCATAACACGATTTTATGCGTCAAAGTTATAAGTAATGAAGATCTAAAAAAAAGGAGTGTTGTTTAATATGGTGAAGATAAGAAACCTGCGGATGTTCAGATCTGTGTTGAACCAAGCAAATTTAAGGAAAATTTTCATAAATGTTTTGGCAATTTTGCAAGTTATGATGATGATTTTGATTGTTATGTTGAATACTAGTGTTGTGTAAATAATATTGATGTTTATGTTGGCAACATTGTTTGCAAAGGGATGATGTCTGGCTTGTTTTTTTTTTGAAGCGATCAGCTTTTAGCATTTTTTTCGGAAAGTATAAAGTGCTATGGTAATAACTGAATTAATAGATCTAGAAACGCATGAGACGATGATGAATTAAAAAAAAAGAATATTTTATTGTTATGAGTTTGCAAACTAACAAAATTCAATGATGCAGAAAGTGGTATGATTTGAAAAAAAAAACCAATGCGATGCTTGCTATGCTATCATGTTGAAATATTGGCGTTATGAAAGCTCACTGTTATGTTGGAGTTAATAAATTTGTAAAGTCGAGGATCATGCTGAATTACCCGAGTTCTTTTAAGGTAACGCTCTTGGATAAGACATCCTTAATATTTAATTTTTAGTAACGTAAAATTTTGATAGAACAATAAAACAAAAATACAAAATGCTACTGTTGTGCATTACTTTTAGATTCATGAGTATGCAAACAGATATAATGGATTAACTTATTATAAACTTGAAATTAATATAAATGCTGACGAATTATAATCTTGAATTCAATAGTGTTGTCTTCCGAGGATAATTATATTTTATAGACATAATTTTCCAAAATATAACAATTTTAAAGTACATTGATTGTATAAATTGATAAACAGATAATGGTATACTTATTATTTTCTGGTCACCCTGTTATTAAATTTGTTGAATATTTGCGTTAAATAGATACTGATTTTCACGATTCGCTGATAAAAAGTGGAACTTGCAAATAAGGTTTGCAATAGATCTAGGACATGATTAAACATTGTTGTTTGAATAGCTCAAAGATTCAGATTTTCAAACTTATGAAGGGGCATATAGACTGACATTTCTAAAACAAAGAAGCTTGCATGGGTTAACCAACAAATTAAAGAAAATAATTCAATTACAAGAAAGTTAAAAATAAACTCAGAGTAGACGAGAGGGGGAATGTAGTATATAGAATATTTGTGAACGCAATGTTAAGATGCATTGTAAGATTTTAAGAGTATTTAATTACCACTCTATTAGGGTATAATCATTTTTTAATTGGAGTATAATAAACTTAGCGTGAAGCGAAATAAAAGTTGTAGTAAGCTATGCAAAAATCTGTGCTGATTCAGCTCATTCTTGTAACGATCTTTGACAGTAACGGACCAGCAGCAGCAACAGTGAATCGACATTATCGAGGCTGGAAACTTCGATCAAGTCACGACAGCTGGCATATAATTTCAAATGCACTCATTTCACCATGTGTTGTACAGCTGTGCTTTTTTTTCATTCGTTGCTTAGTGATTGTGAGTTTTCAAGTTACATTTTTCTCGAAAGTGTTTTTACCTGTGATTTTCATTGTACATATTGCATTTGTGCACGAAGTACTAATTGTATTCGGGCTGTTCCATTCGAAAAGGATGATGTGAAAATATTTAACGAATAGCGGAGTGCTACTCCTGTAGAGACATAAATGCATCCTTTAGCATCACATGGAAGCCGCTCAAATGAAGTTCAAATGGCGCTATAATCTTGGCAAATTATTGCCAGACTTTAACTTCAAATGTCAAAATTCCTGGCCAAAGGAGCGTAAACTAATCTCTTTAGCATCTATGCTCCCAACGTTAAATTACAAATTATCACATTACACTAAGGTTTTTTTTACACGGGGAAAACGTACTGTGTAAAAAAACCACGTTTGAAAATTCTGGAATCCATGTAAAAAAACTGCGATAACATGCTAAGTCTTTTGCAATGAAAAACACTTGGAAGATTTTGTGCCCAACGAGGTCCAATAGGCAAGCGAGGGCCCCAGGGCCAGAACACAAAATAGGACCGGAGTGAATGTGTGCGGGGATAAGTGGGGATAATACAGGAACATTCATGATGGTATATCTAGAGACCCTTAATATCTGCAAATGTGTGGTCGTGAGCAAAGTTGTTCAGAAGGTCAACGGAATTTAAGAAATGGACCGTTTTATTTGGAATTTTATCGCTTCGTGGCGCTAGTGAGCATGCAAAATTGAGCATTTTCAGCCTGTTCTATTTCGTGATTCTGATAAGATGGAAAGTTCTAGTCGTCGGCAAAGTTGTTCAGAAGGTCAAGGCCATAAAACAGATGGACCGTTCTGTTCAGAATTCCCTCGGTACGTGGCGCTAGTGAGCATGCAAAATTAAACATTTTCAACTGGTTCGATCTCGTTATTCTGATAAGATAGAAAGTTCTAGTTTTCTGCAAAGTTGTTCAGAAGGTAAAGAGCATTCAAAAGAAGGACCTTTTTGTTTGGAACTCCCCCACTACGTTGGCCTAGGAAACATGCAAAATTGAGCCTTTTCAATTTGTTCTATCTCGTAATTCTGATAAGATGGAAAGTTCTAGTCGTCGGCAAAGTCGTTCAGAAGGGCAAGGACATTACACCGATGGACTGTTTTATTCAGAATTCCCCCACTACGTTGCGCTAGTGAACATGCAAAATTGAACATTTTCAACTTGTTCTATCTCGTGATTCTGATAAGATAGAAATTTCTTGTTTTTGGCAAAGTTGTTCAGAAGGTCATGGGCATTTGAAAGGTGAACTTTATTGTTGGCCAGGCCGGTGACAAGAAAAATGATGTCGTCATTTTCCAGGATGCTTTCGAGAATTGGCTACGTTAGTGTGAGATCAGATTAGATTAGATTAGATTAGATTAGATTTCCAAGCATATTACTCCAAGAAGCTAAGGGAGCGAAGAGGTATTTTCCAAGGTGGGTTATCCTAAGAGCCTGAACAAGGATCGAAGAGGAATCAGGATATCGAATCATCTGATCCAAATCGGTTCTGATCTAATCGATTTGGTCTACCAACTTAATAAGCTGTTCAATCGGTGAATGCCACTGTTAATCTCCCATAAGCGTCGAACCGATTCGTCGGAAATAAAATCGGTCCATCACACGGGATTGTAAGCTGTCGGTTGAATTTATGTCATAACTAGGTTGCGTGTTGTTTCCTTTTTCGAGTACTTACTAGAACAAGTCCTTTGAATTTTACTCGAAATACTGTGAAAACTTTCTACCCAATGTAATTTTTTCAGCCCCTCCTGATTCTTGATTGCAAGTTTATAAAGCCTGTGCACATTAGATTTCAGACACCAAGATAAGAGCAGCAAAAAAAAAAATTACACATCATTCAACTAAACCGATTGTTTATTTCACAATAATAGAGTTATACAGCAAATCCAAAACAAAATAGTTGTACGATCTTTCAGAATTTCATAATAATTGGTAGTTTTGTTTTTATCGATAAATATTTGACCCGTATTTTTTTTATTTTTTTATTATGATTTCTGCGTTAGGGTGGTCCAAAAAATTTACTCTTTTTCAAAAATGCTTGCTTTCCAAAAATCATAACTTTTGAACCACTGAGCCGATTCTATTAATTTAAATTGCAAATGAAAGGTATTTGAACAATATTGTTAGAAAAAAATACCTTCTTTACTGCAATATTGATTATGAAAACATGGATTCTTTTAGTTTTTTTTTTCAAAGTTTTCATGGTTTCGGGACCAAAGTGCTTCCTCGTTTTTATATTTTTTTTCTAAAAAGATTGGACATTTTAACATAACATATCACCAATTGACGTTGTTTGTATTTTAGTTTTTCAGATAAGTTTTTAAACAAGTGCTATGTTTTCTAGGTTTTGTTGACTATTCTACTACGCGTTTTCATTACTTGAAGGAACTTGCCAACCATGCGTCCCCATCAGTCCGTAGATATTTTTATAAATTTGTTTTAGCTTTTTGAGAGCTAAAATTATTTATATGATGTAACACTGGTAAATTAACTTATAAAAATAACTTCTGATTGATGTTAACGCATGGTTGGCAAGTTCATTCAACTTATGAACACGCATAGTAGAATAGTCAGCAAAACCTGATATCATATCATATTTGAAATAAACTTATTTCAAAAACTTAAAAACAAACAACGCCAATTTTTTTTACATGTTATGTAAAAATGCCAATCTTTAAAAAAAAAAAAAAAAAATATAAGTATAAAAACGAGGGTGCTGTCTGGTCCCGAGACCATGAAAACCTTAAAAAACTAAAAGATTCCATGGTTTCATGATCAATGTTACAGCTAAGGAGGCGTTTTTTTCTATTTTTCCTTAAAATTATGTTTAATAACCTCTCTTTGCGTTTTTAATTGATAAAATCGGCCAAATGGTTCAAAAGTTATGAATTTTTGAAAAAAACCGTGTTGGACTACCCTAACGCAGAAACCGTCACACTAATAACGAAATAAAAAAATATCCGTCAAATATTTTTCGATAAACAACAAAGCTACAAATTATTATGAAATTCTGAGAAAATGTTTCTTTATTCTATGGAATTGCTGTATATCTATATCAAATACTTCTTCGGGAGATTGAACATCTTCTCTGTTCGGAAATGCTCGGCAACCATATGAAAAACCATACCAGGAAGGAGTTTAAAGTCTTTGAGTACGTATGTTTCGTCGTCCAATATGAGGAATTTCGCTTGTAGTCACGGTTGGGCACGTACGATTTTGACTTCCCAACTTTGCGAGCCACATTTCGTCCAGAACGTTTGGTATTTTTCTCAATAATGGCTACCACCTTCTTGTCCATTTGTTGGGAGCATACTTTTCGATTTGTTCCACTTCCAACCTTCCGATCCACAGTCAAGCGCTAGTAAAATGATTTGGAAGCACAAAACACGATACTATTCGGTAGTTTTAGTTTCTTGGCAAGATCGCGTACCGATAAATTCGCATTTTGCTGCCGTTCGTACATAATGCGTTTGCTCACTTCCACTTGATTCGACGCCATTTTACTGAATGTAACAAGAATGTAAACATCTTGTACCACGAAATAAAGTCGAGAGTT
Source organism: Aedes koreicus (assembly GCA_024533555.2). Taxonomy (NCBI): domain Eukaryota; kingdom Metazoa; phylum Arthropoda; class Insecta; order Diptera; family Culicidae; genus Aedes; species Aedes koreicus. The sequence continues at coordinate 50,429 of JAHHFK020001073.1, forward strand.
TCAGCTGTCATATAAGAGAAACGTTTCTGTGATCCGTTAAATAATGCAAAATCTACACAGAAAGAAAAATGCCCGAAATTTAGTAAAGTCTGTCCACGTTGAAATTGCATCATACGCAGATAACTTAAACTTTTTTTGCCAATAGGGTAATAAGGTCTGTATCCACATTAATCCGGACACCTTCAAATCGTTGTTACTTTTGAAATATTGCACGTAGGAATGAAAAATTTCACTGTGGTATAGCTGAGAGTCTATGATGAAAAAGACTATGATTGATGTTTACATTTCATGTTTAGTATTCAAGATGGCGACGAAAGAAAAACAATTGCGCGAGCGAATTTTGTACGGGCGTACGGCAAGTCCTGACTTGTCAATACGGGACCTTGCCTAAATCCACTGTTCACGATGTGCTCAAATCATTTTCGGAACGTTTGACGGTGGAGGGGAAACCAAGAAGTGACAAAAACATTGGACGCGCTGATCCTGTCATCCTGTCACCGAAAGGTGAAAACGATATTAACGAAAAACCCAAATCTCACCATTCGAACGGTGGTTCGTAAAATAGGGATGTCGCCTGGTTTTGTCCAAAAATCAAAATAACGTTTGGGACTTAAGTCGTATAAAGTAAACACAGTTCCAAATCGCAACCACAAACAGAACTTGGCAGCGAAATCACGGGCTCGACGTTTGTACTGCGAATATTTGACGAAGTTTTCATGCGTTGTTATGGACGATGAAACTTATGTCCAGGAGGATTTAAAGCAGCTTCCAGGGCTGGTTTTTTATTCTGCTATGGCCAGAAATGCTATAGCTGATCATTTCAGAACAAAGAAGGTATCGAAATTTCCCAAAAAAATACCTTGTGTGGCAAACAATTTGCACGTGTGGCAAAAGGAGTACATCATTTGTCTCTACAGGCACAATCAACAAGGAGATCTATCAGAAAGAGTGTCTACAGAAGCGATTGCTACTCTTCATCAAAAGTCACAAAGAAAAACCTTTGTTCTGGCCCAATTTGGCATCATACCACTATGCTAAAACTGTGATGGAGTGGTACCAAGCAAATCAAGTGAACATTGTACCAAAAACATCAAACCCGACAAATTGACCAGAGCTACGACCAATCGAGAGATATTGGGCTCTGACGAAGCGGAAGCTTTCTGGAAAGAAGCAAGGAATCAAAGCCATCAAATACTTCCAGCAAATTTGGACAAAGACGGCTTCTACGATTTCTGAAGAGTCTGTACAAACCCTGATGGGCGGAGTTAAGCGCAAAGTTTGAAAAATATATGCAAATACTGAATAACTATGTTTTGTCTTCTTAAATTGTTAAAACACATCCCATGAATCTGAAATAAACAACTACGACGGAAATATAATGCGAAATTTATGTTGTATTCATGTTTTGAGGTGTCCGGATTATTGCGGATACAGACCTTATATTTGATCTTAAGTGCTTAATATACTATTTACATCTTGTTTGAATGAAACTCAATTGAAAAGGGGGTGAAATTTTTTGAAATGAGGTCTGAAGAGCAAAAAATTCGCTATGAAATTTTGAACGCTTCGCATTTCGAAGATTCAAATCTTTTGCATTGTACATAGCAACAAACTTGTCAATCTTGAACTTTACTGTTTCCCGTGTCATCAAACGTCAAAAAAAAAACGTCTGATCACCGATCTGAAAAAGGCAAGTGGACAAAAACATGCTCGCAGAAGCGCTTAAGATAGCAGGAGGGTAGTTGAAACTTGCAGGCGCAAACCAAACGATTCTGTCCGGGATACTCACGCAAGTTGTATACGCAAATGTTGACGAAAACAAACCCTGTTGCGTAATGGACGATGAAACCTACACAAAGGCTGACTTCCAGCAGATTCCAGGTCATCAATTATACACTTCAAAAGACAAGTTTGATCTCCCAGAACATCAAGGGAAGAAAAAATTCTCGTTATTTGCTAAGAAATTCATGGTTTATCAAGCGATTTGTACGTGCAGGATACGAAGTACTCCATTTGTAACGACCTTAACCATGAAAGCGCCAAGCGTACGTAAAGGAATGTCTACAAAAACGTCTCCTTGTCCAGTGCTGAGGTCACAAAACAGCCCACCAATTTTTCGGCTTGACTTGGCTTCATGCCACTACTTAAAACAGGTGCTGGAATGGTATAAGGAAGATAAGGTCATTTTCATACCCAAGAACCCTATTCCTCAAAACAGCCTGGATTTGATACCATTCGAAAAATATTGGGCTATTATGGGGAGGGAATTACGCAAAAATCTGGGGGGGGGAAAAAAAAAATAAAAATAAAAGCATCCCAAGTAACAATTTTAGTTTCATTCCAGCCGTATAGCACTCCTCCCGGCTTTGTTGATAAAACTACATTCAAAACTGTTTTTTCTACCAACAACTCGTCTATGATTCTTTAAAACCGAAATTTCTTCAAAGTGGCCCACTCTATAGACGGTTGTGAAAATAAGTTAATAAAATCTGTATATGACCATAAAGATTTTGAAAATGTTCTAGTGACAAATGTTATGACCACTTGAGAACCTTCATAAAACCTATTGGCTACCATGAAAACCGGCATACGGCCAAATTGCCAAAGCTATTAAACTTCACTGTGATATCGTGGTTGGTTTTTGTTGTTCTGCTTTGTTCGATTCTCAGCTCTTCTGATTCATTTAGCAGTAAATAGTATCTGAGAAAAAGGTGATGCGGAAAATTTTGTTTGATAGCAAAATATCCAAAAACAAATTTAGTTTTTTAGAGGGTATCATGCTCCAAATCATATGTGCATTTGATTTTATGGTGAATATTGGCACGATGAGAGCCAAAAATTAATGCACCTCGGCCATTATGCAAGTTTACAACAACAAAAACCAAATTAAAACAAATATATTCGATAAATTAATAATGAATTTCCTGAAAATTTATGGAATTCAATAAGGTTATCAAAAGAATGCCTGAATTGGTCTCCGATCTACAGTTCATTTGCATTACATATAAAATTTGGTGTATTTAGTTTCCACATTTCAATTATTTCTTATACTTCAATATGGCAATTGGAAAAAATCACAGTTTTGCCAAAAAGCCAATTTATCGTGGCAATGACTACTATAAAACTAATTTGCCGGAGGCGAAATGGTTTTAAAAATTGCTTTTAAAACTGACCATTATAAGATAATATGAATGAGTCCAAAAACGGCATTTCAAAACAGCATTTTACAAGTTCATAAAGTCAAAATAGTACCTTTGATAGGAGTAAAAGGAATTTGAGAAAACAAGGTTTTAAGATCGTTTTAAGCATGCTGTGTAGGTCTCATACAACTGACTAAAATATGGAACCTATTTAAACCTCTTGGTGGCATAATAACACCAACTTGATTTCAAATAGCTTTCATAAAACTGTAATTAAACTTAATAAAGCTGGATGGTTTTGGCAATGTTACTTGAGATGGGTCAATGACTAAGAGCTTGTTGGTTCAACGTTTTAACAAAATCTCATGGAGGGTCTTAAAAGAAAAGTGAAGACATTTGGATTTTGAGCTCAAGTTGAAAAAAAGTGAACAAGGCAAAACTTAGCAAACATGATTTATTAGACACTCCGAAAATGTCATGACAATCAGTTAAAACACGGTTTTACGGCAAATGGCTTTTTCACTTGGACTACATTTATACTGATTATTTGAAGTGTATGTGTTAATCACAATGGAAAAAGCTAACTTTTTACCTTCAGACTTCAAGATCTCTGGCAGGAATAGTTGTTATGTTTACGTGTAAATCATCTGAAACAATGGAGCCAAATACTTTGCATAGTCAATATCTTCGGTCTTCTAGCAATGGAATGATATAAAAAGAGAACCATGACGATAAACGACACTAAACGTGCTCAGGTAGCATTGCCAAAACCATTGAGTTTGAGTGCCCACTAGAAACAAAGAACCTCTTCTCACCCCAAGCAAAAAAAAAAAATGATGGTACCACATCCTCCTCTCTGTCCCCACACCTGACTGGCGCAGTTTGTAATTGAAAATCATAAATTCTCACAAGTGCACATTTGCATGAATCGTTGCACTTATCTTCCATTCCATTCCGACATTCGAAAACATATTTCACCTGGGTATGATCTTCCATTTTGCTGCATTCGTGACCTACGGAACTCCAACAGCCATTTGTTCTAGGAATGTGTATTTTTTTCCATCACATGAAAAGAAGACCTGACCTGACACCATCCACTTAGACAAAGTAGAAAAAAAAAACTTTCTTCTCTCCTTTACAGCGCATTTTCTTTCCCATCTTCGGAAAATCACATTCCAGTCACGCGTGGGAGCATTCTATTTTTATTTATTGTTTGCGACTGAGTTTCGACATCGTCACTTATTGGATGATTTGACCCCTGAGGGAGCTATTGATAGGAAAAAAAAAATGACGAGTGGAGTTGTTTTCGACGCGTGTGAAATTTGAGAGAAAATCGATGACTCGTTGATAGACGATAGAATCTCTAAAATAACTGCAAATTGCGACAAATCTAAATTGAATTGCCTTCGGGCTTTCATTTGTTGTTATTGAGTTGACATTTTGAGATTGCGAAAAAAAAATATCCCGGGGTGATGAGGGCGAAATTCATTTAACACAGGTGTTGACTTGAAATGTTCATAATTTTCAGCTGTTTAAATACTGCCTTCCAGTTGAATTTTGATTACGACTGCCAAAGAGTAGAATATCATGCATTAAAGTAAGCCGACACCTTATTGAGCGCTCATTCAAAGTCTTCGACCCATAAATTGATACCATTTTTTAGCCACTCACTTCCATCCACCAGCATGCACCAACAGACATGCAAATACACCGCGAAACGAACCACTCCTGTCTGACAAAAGCAAAACTTCCACTCCCACCACCGTGAACTAGAATGACGTGGTTGCAAATTTGATTGACGATTCACAATTTTCCCTGTCTGGCTGCGGTGTCCGGGCTCACCGATCATCCTGGCTGCAGCAACACTCACCTGCTGCTCGAGTGGAAGCACATTGTGATTGTGGCACATTTTCACCTCATAATTCTCGGAAGCAGCTTGAATCCATCGTGTCTTTCTCGATGTGATTTTCATCTTCTCTTCGAGAGGTACGTATCGGAAGAAAGCTGACATCTGGTACTTGTAAAATATCAAATCCAATCAAATAATGCATACATACACATGAAACTCAACGATCGATATCACTAAACGTCAGAGTGTATCAAATTTTCAGCTTGACTCATCTCGTCCCGTTTGCAACCCATCAGGGTTGGATGATCTCAACTTACAATTAAAAATTCTGAATTGATTTCATTCTTCAAATTGCAATGTCCAAAGGGAGTAGAACTTTGCTAAACCATCATGCAGTTTATGTACTTCAAATGCATATTTTGCAATCTACCTTCAGGAGGGTCCTAAATCAAATTCCGACTCTGCCAAGTATTCGCATTACAGCACGCCAGAAAAGCACTTGTGGCAAGCAATCGAACTGCAGCAACATTCAAGCCCAGGAACTGCTTCATTCGTTCGTTCGTCTGGAGAAGACACTTTCTCTGAGCTGTCTACCTCCCCGGACTGGAAGATCCAAACATGCAATATTATTTATGAAACATTATTTCCTTCCTTCCTCTGCAGCAACAGCAGCAACAACAGCAGCGGCAACACACGTGACTGTCGCACCACACCGTCGTCAGTCGAGCAAAGCCCAGGCAATGGATGGTTGCTTTCTGTTTCTTATTCCAATTTGCATAATTTTCGCTTTCCTTCCCCCTCGTTCTTGAAACTATGGCAAAATGCTATGTCCCCCCCACCCCAAACTTGTTCACGGTCGGCAGTTGCTTGCGAGAGTTCCAGGATCGTGATGTGCCGGTTGTTGTGAAAAATAGAAATAAATATGATTTTACATCCCTGCTATAGTTTGTGGAGCTCAGGTCCGTGAAAGCCACGCGTCATGCTCGCTTACTTTATGAGCTTGCACACGATGGTTGTTGTTGTTGATGTTGTTGTTGTTGTTATTATCTCAACCTCTATCACAGTAAGCCGAGTTTGACTGGGTGTTGGTTGTCCTACCGACTCATAAAACAGAACACCTAGTAGTGTGGTGTAAGTTCACTTGCTCTGATTATCTGAATTTCTCACATCTCCCGCCCATTGTACCATTCAAAGATTAGCTGACATAGTTCGAGGTGCATTTTTCTCCGCGGTTCTTCTGGATGGTGTATGGTTCTAAGCCCTTCAAAAACTTGAAAATGTTAACCCAAGCAACACCAAACAGTCATAACTGGTTACAGTGATTTGATTAAGACTAGAGGTTCCAACCCGGGATATCCCGGGACAAAAAATCCCGGGATCTTGAAAAATTCGGGATTTCCCGAATCCCGGGATAAGATTTTTCACCGTCCCGAACATCCCGGGATTCCCGGGACACACATTTCTTACATGTTTTTTCGCTTTGATACTTCCCAATAAATGTCAGTGTACACACTACCAAAATGTCATGTAAATTTCTGTCCCCTGAGACCGACACATGCAAGCGTCCTTTAGCACACAATAATGAGTTGAAAGAGATGAGAAAATAAATTCAATCAAACACATCTTTTGTTGAATTGCGTTTGTGTCAGTTTCAAGAGACATAATTTTAAACGAAATCTTTGTTTACGTTCCCCGACTTTTTACAAACATGAATTACGTCTCGTGTAAAATTCATAATTTCTAAGTGTGTACCGTTTACGCGCATTCAATATAACCCATATAACGCCAACATACATATTTACTGTACCTACATCGATGTTATACATCATTCATGAAAATGCACCATTCATTTTGTGTTGGTTCAGTAGGCATTCGCATTTTTGCCTACACATTTAACACACACACACGCGAGCTGTCATTTCCATTCAAAACATTGTTTTCATTCTCTGATTCTGTTTCATTGAAAAATTTCGGATTGCCGTTACATCAAAGTAAGTAGTAATACAAAATGTGTGCTAATGTAGTCTTACATCCAATTATTTTAAAGGTATGGCTGAAATTTGGAAACACTTCGATAGAATTGCGGCTGACAAAGAAAAAGCACGATGTCGGAAGTGCGAGCAAATGTTGTCGTGCAAGGGCTCTTCGACCAGTGGCTTGCTCCGGCACATGAAGAACAAACACGACATGGATTCCAAACCCCCCACAAATCCAAGTGAGTCTACTGCGAAAGTTAAATCATTCACACCGAGTGTCGTAGTGAAACAAGTATCGATGCTCAAGTTCGTTAAACGTCAGTCACTGCCGGAAATTGTAGCTCGGCTGGCAGCAGAGAACGGATTTTCGATCAATGCAACCACCAACAGAAAGTTCATCAGACAATCGATCGCAGATCGTGGATATTCTCTGCCAACGTCGAATACATCCGTCATGAAGCTGGTCACCGATTACTATGGATACGCTCAGCAGCAAACGCGGGATGAAATAGTGAAGCGTATCGATAGCGGTGAACTGGTTAGTCTCACTTTGGACAAGTGGACAAGTCTAAGCAACAAGCGCTACTTAAACGTGAATGCCCATTTCGCTGACGGATCTTTCTACAACCTGGGTCTCGGCAAAATTCGTGGCTCACTACCCGCTGAAAAGGTTTTGGAAATGGAAATTCGGTATTAAGGATGGAAACATTGTAGCATCAACGACTGACGGAGCTCGAGTGATGACGATGTTTGGAAGATTGTCGGATTACCTTCATCAGCAGTGTTACAACCATGCGATTCACTTGAGGGTTTGCGATGTCCTGTCGACCAGCCACCGGTACCAATTGAAAATGAGGATACAGATAGCGACGATTCGGATAGTGATAACTACGATGATGAAGTTGGTTCTTCGTGTATATATTTTGGAATGTTCATGTTCATATTAAAGAAAACAGCTAATCTATTTCAATTATAGACTTGTACACCACGCCATTTGGAGATTCTCTGAAACGTATTCGAAGAGTCGTAATTTTTTTTTCGAAAATCGCCTGTTAAGAATGCACTGCTTCAAGAAAAAATCACGAAAATGTTACATAAACCACTTCAACTGTGTGTGGACGTCAAAACTCGTTGGAACTCGACTGAAACGATGCTGGAGCACTTCATTCGCGGTTTTTATTGCATCAAAGAGACACTTTCCGAAATAGGCCTTTCAGGTCTTATGTTGGACAGTGATTTCGAGGTTGCAAAAAACCTTCAGGATGCTCTTCAGTCAATCTGACTCGCTTCGGAAGCATTGGGAAGACGAGATGCTACATTGCTGTCTGCGGAAGGCAGCTTGAGTTTCTTGTATTCGAAGCTTAAGAAAAGTAACTCCAAAGTTGGAAACGACCTCTTCGATGCAATTACGAAAAAAATCAACGAACGGCGCCAAAAGGAAATAATAACAGCGCTGAAGTTCCTTCAAGGTCTTCCGTTGTCAACGCAAGTGCCAGCAGAACTGGAAAGCTCATCGAAAACGCAAATGATTAAGTTCATCAAGAAACTGGGAGTTCGATTGTTGCAAGACTGCCAAAGACAGACCGATGTTGATGCTGCTGGATGCTGGATTGTCCTGTATGCATGAAGATTCAGGATCGACACCATCGAGCATGCGTGAAGAACTGGAATCGACTATAAAAGAATATGCCAACCCGTCCCAGACTGATCCGGCAATGATTGATTTTTCAAAAGTAATTGCGAAAGAGCTGTCACTTTTTGAGCTTCATGGTAATTTGAGCCCAAATCTTGAAATCATTTTCGGCGGCTTAAAATCAATCAAATCGACGTCAACCGATAGCGAGCGCATCTTTTCGAACTCCGAAAATATCTGGTCTGAAAAGCGAACCTCACTGTCCGATGAAAGTATTAATAACATTTGCTTCTTGAAGTCGTATTTTCAGAGAAGGAATTCAAATTTATAAGACCAGTTACTTGATTTTTTTTATTGATGAATAAAACATATTCCTGAAACACAAAATTGCGTTTTTAAGCACATTGGAAAATTTCCCGGGATCCCGAGATTTCTTGGGACAAGCAACCAATTTTATCCCGAACCCCGGGACAAGTAAATTGGTCGGGAAATGGAACCTCTAGATCGAAGTAAGCTTTGGGCGAGAGCGGACGTGTTGAATTTTGGGTGTCAGATTTTTAAGTTCGAGAAAAAGTGTCCAAATTTCACGTGAAATCCGTCCCGCCGAGGGTCAAAACGTCCGTCGCAGAATCCGCTGGCGAACCGAATAGGTGCTGCTAAAAAGTGACCATAGTGTATGAAAGAATATGCCGGTTGCAAACAGTAGTCTCCCCGAACAATGATGGCTGCCCCAAAACGTTCGTATTTATTCGGCGGTTGTTGTGAATACTGCATGTAAGCGCGTACCTATATGTGTTTTTGTGTTTGGATAATGGGCAAAGAAAAGAAGAGGGTTGAAGAGCAGGAAGCCAGGAAGAATCAAAAGGACAGAACAAAGTTGCCTAGTGCGGCGGGGCCGGCGACTTGCTCGTTGCATCAATGTCAATGTATATCGTATGAATTCAGATAAGTACTCATTTTATTGTTCAAAATCGAACAATTCCAGCTCTGGTACAGTCTCAAAACACAAAATTGCGTTTTTAAGAACATTGAATAATTTCCCGGGATCCCGAGATTTCCCGGGACAAGCAACAAATTTTATCCCGAATCCCGGGACAAGCAAATTGGTCGGGAAATGGAACCTCTACTGCTCAGGTTATGCTGCAGAGCCAGCTGGGTCGACGTCCGAGGGGTGCACAAAAGATGTGCGATGATTTGGTGGCCTCTGGACGGTGTAGCTGCAGTAGTCGTCACCACATGGGCGGCATGAAGATGCTGCGGATGCTATCGTCGACGGGTGTCGCTAGATGTAGTTAACGGCCGATTTAAAGATGCGGGGGAGGCGTCGGCAGACCGGTACTCTACCAGATCGAATGCTAACGAACGTAGGCAGGTCAGTAACTTCTCAACCCCGTTTGACTGCCTTAACGGGCGGGCATTACCGAGCGATGCACACCAAGGACAATACGCCAGAGCCAAAAATAAAAGCCGATTATGGAGAGTAGGTATGAAAAAATCTATTTAACTCTCAAAATCGTAAAAGTAATACTATTTGCCATTTACTAACACTATTTAAACTTTTTATACGTGTTACCTCATATACTTAATTCCCTTGCGCTGAACTGGCCACCTTGTCGTGCCGCAAGGGCTCAGTAGGGATTCTTGGTCGAGACCCGAAGCTAAGAGTCAGTTCCATTGTGGAAATATCGCATCAAGTAGTTTTTAGTTTTTGCCACTTTTTTCTTTCTGATCGATGGTCAAACGTTCGTGGAACCGATTAAAAACACGAGACACCGTAAAATGTACAGGGGATGATCAAAAAGGAGAAGACTAGCAAAATTTTGTCCAGATTCAAAGTGATACAGTTCGGTGAATAGTTAACCGATTTTGATGAAATTAGAAGCGTTCGACGGGGAATTTATTTTTGTTCTAGCATATTTATTCAAAATTTGATTTGACTTCCGGGCACCGGAGATATCACGGATACTTTGAGGTTGTGTCAAATGTGCTAATTTTCTGCAGATCGTTATTTTTTATGTTACTTGAAAATCGGAAATATTATATTTTTTTCAGAAACGAAAATTTATAACAAGTCTGCCAGTGGTTGAAGATCGTTAATCGGCCCATAAACAACCGAGATATGGCCATTTCCGTAAAATGTAGTTTTTTACCCTATTGCCTGACACTTCTTATGTTGAAAAACTCCTTTTTAATTTATCTGTAACTCTGTGTACCCTTAACCAAATTAGATGCAACTTTTTCCATACGATCACAAATTTATCCTAGTTTTTGGAAGACTAGCGGACATTTCAATATTTTCCGTTGTTCCGGATTCATTATCGGGAATCGTGGAGGAAGTACCCTACCAGTGTAATGGCCAGAGTTAGAACTGTATCAAACCTGGCTTGCGACATATCAAACTTCATGATTTTACAAAACAATACCGCTGGTGGTCAACCTGAGAGTATTCTTTCACATTGGCCACACCTGGTGACGTTCCGGATTCCGGGTTCCCCCCGGGAAGTGGCCAGATTTCGAATGATGTCAAACCCTTGCTTGCGACACATCAAACTTCCTGATTTTACAAAACAATACCTAAACTAAAAATAACTCAAAATTAATAACTCAAAATTAATAGAAAAATAACTCAAAATTAATTTGGCGTACGGAACCATCGACCTGGCGGAATAGAACTCAAATTGGGTATTATTTTTTATCCGTGTACATGTTTGCATAGAAGAAGACAAAAGGTGACAGGATTGAGTGCTTGCGCATGGGACAAATCAAGGTTAAGTGCTGAAGTGTGCAGTTCGAAATGCCATTAGAGCTTACGGAATTTCAACGGGGCCGTATAAAGAATGTGCGCACCAAAAAAGTGTCGGAAATGCCCAATGCAGCTTCTCCGGTATGCTTGCTACTCCGATCACTACTACATGAATATTAATGTATGGGGGCTATGATGAAGACGTCGTTTTGGTTCGTTACCTTTATGAAAATTGTGGACAAGACGGTGGAACGTTGCGCAAAAGGGAAAATATATAAATGATTAAAAATCGCAAAATCGACGGTTACAAAATTCAAAATCTTTCAGCAGCGCTTAACTTTAAAGAGAAAGGTCGGTTCGGAGGTAACCATGATTCTCGCTTCGTCGCGGAGAGGAAGAAAGTGATTAAAGAATTTAAGAAAAACCGAATATCTCCGTTCGTGATGTGGCGAAAAAAGTGAAAATATCTCCATCGTTCGTCCAGAAAGTGAAGAAAAGTGCAGACTTGAAATCATTCAAACGTAGGTGTTGCTCCAAATCGTAACGACAGCCAGAACAAGAGCACAAAATCTCGATCGAGAAAATTATATGACACTATTCTGAAGGAATACGACTGCATAATATTGGACGAAGAAACATATTGCAAAGCTGACTTTAAGCAGATACCGGGACTACAGTTTTATACCTCGTTGCAAAGAAGGAAATGTTGCTGATCGTTTTGAGCGAGCAAAAATTGTCGAAGTTCCCAAAAAAATACCTCGTATGGCAGGCAATATGTGAATGTGGTCTCAGAAGCGACATCTTCATCACGACTGGCACTCTAAATGGACAAATTTACGTAAAAGAGTGTCTGAATAAACGACCTTTGCCGTTCATTCGGGAACACAACGGTTCGGTGCTGTTCTGGCCTGACCTGGCATCTTGCCACTATGGAAAACTGGCTAAGGATTGGTACATTGCTAAGTGTAAATTTGTCCCAAATTATTGCAATCCGCCAAATTCGCCAGAACTCCGTCCGATCGAAAAGTATTGGGCTTGGTCAAGAGGAATCTTGAAAAACGAATAGCGTAGCAATTGATGAGAAAAGCTTCAGGCGTAACTGGCAGAAAGCGCAAAAGGTGACGGATGACACTGTGCAAAACTGTGGAAAGGTCAAGCGAAAGGTGCGGGCATTTGGATATAACAGGTCAAATTGACTTAACTGTATATGTTTTATATTTGTATTTTTATGAAGTCTTAAATAAATGATTTACTTTTGATTTTCTTATATTTTCCATTTAATACCACTAATTTCGGATTTTGGGTTTGGGGGTGGGTAGTCAAAGCAGACAGACGCATTAGTGCTGTTAAAGCAACTGCTGCTTTGAACAATGCGCTTCAAGAACCAGTTTCTACATCAACTGTCCGAAGGGAGCTGCACGACATGAATCTTTACGCTCGTGCGGCCATTTCTAAACCGCTAATAAAACCGCAAAACGCGGTAAACAGGAAGCGCTGGTGCAAGGATCATAAGGAATGGACGCCAGATCAATGGAACCAAGTTGTGTGGTCGGACGAATCATCTTTTACCTTGTTTCCAACTACAGGTCGAGTGTACGTATGGCGTACTCCTGGAGAAGCCTACAACCCTGGCTGCCTTCTGCCAACCGTTAAACATGGCGGGGGGTCAGTTATGGTATGGGCCACAATATCGTAGCATTCTCTTGGGCCTTTAGTTGCTATGAAAGGAAAAATAAAGGCCAAAGATTATCAAGAAATATTGGATGACCAGGTATTTTTTAGAAAACCTTCACAATATACTTAAAATAACACAATTGCCCAACAGGTGCTGCCAATGATGAAGACCATCTTTCCTGATGGCAGAGGAATCTTCCAAGATGACAACGCTCCAATCCACACTGCTCAAATCATAAAGGCGTGGTACGAAGAGCATGACACAGACTTTCATCACCTTGATTGGCCAGCACAGTCACCAGACCTCAACATTATCGAGCCACTTTGGTCTACATTAGAAGCACGCGTGAGAAGTGTATTTCCACCACCATCGTCTCTAAAAGCGTTAGAGAAGGTTTTGATCGATGAGTGGTATAAAATACCTATCGAAACAATCCGAAAATTGTACGATTCCATCCCTAGGCGTATCCTAGCCGTTTTGAATGCGAATGGTGGACCCACGCCTTATTAAACGCGATTTTCCTTCGAAACGATCTATCTAATCAAAATAACTGAATTATTGTTAGCATATCCGAACTTTTATATATTTTCGAAACTATGTTTGAATAATTTGCCATTGAATCCTGATGCCCACAATAGAAACCTCAGATTCGCCACCAGTGAGTGGTATTGGTTTGTAAAATCATGTAGTTTGATGTGTTGCTAGCCAGGTTGGACATCGTTCTAAATCCAGCCACTTCCCTGGGGGAACCCGGATCCCGGAGCGTCACCAGGTCTGACCAATGTGACCGAAAACTCTCAGGTTGAGCACCAGTAATCTTGATTTGTAAAATCATGAAGTTTGATGTGTCGCAATCCATAGTTTGGAATCGTTCTATATCTCGCCAATTCCCCGGGGGAACCCGGAATCCGGAACGTCACCAGGTGTGGCCAATGTGAAAGAATACTCTCAGGTTGACCACCAGCGGTATTGTTTTGTAAAATCATGAAGTTTGATGTGTCGCAAGCCAGGGTTTGACATCATTCGAAATCTGGCCACTTCCCTGGGGGAACCCGGAATCCGGAACGTCACCAGGTTTGGCCAATGTGAAAGAATACTCTCAGGTTGACTACCAGTGGTATTCGTTTGTAAATCATGAAGTTTGATATGTCGCAAGCCAGGTTTGATACAGTTCTAACTCTGGCCATTACACTGTTAGGGTACTTCCTTCACGATTCCCGATAATGAATCCGGAACTACGGAAAATAACGAAATGTCCGCTACTCTTCCAAAAACTAGGATAAATTTGTGATCGTATGGAAAAAGTTGCATCTAATTTGGTTAAGGGTACGCAGAGTTACAGATAAATTAAAAAGGAGATTTTCAACATAAGAAGTGTCAGGCAATAGGGTAAAAAACTACATTTTACGGAAATAGCCATATCTCGGTTGTTTATGGGCCGATTTACGATATTTAACCACTGGCAGACTTGTTATAAATTTTCGTTTTTGAAAAAAATATAATATTTCCAATTTTCAAGTCACATAAAAAATAACGAGCTGCAGAAAATTATCACATTTGACATAACCTCAAAGTATCCGTGATATCTCCGGTGTCCGGTAATAAAATCAAATTTTTATTGAACATGCTAAAACTAGAGTAAATTATCCGTCGAACGCTTCTAGTTTCATCAAAATCGGTTAATTATTCACCGAACTGTATCACTTTGAATCTGGACCAAATTTTGCTAGACTTCTCCTTTTTGATCATCCCCTGTACCATTCCCAGCTTCCTGCTGATGGCACGATGAGAAAGATCCGGATTTTCAAGGTACGATTGCACATCTGCTAGTGAAACTTTCTTAGCGTAAACAAATACACATTGAACTAATTCCACCCCAAATTTCAATAGAAAATACCCAACGGGAAAAAAGTTACAGCCATTTAAAAGTGGTGCAATTTGATTCCGTACAACCTTTAGTTGCTTTCCATGCGTCGCCCAATACCTAAAAAATGTGAATGCGAAGCGTTTACGGACTACTCATCCAATCGCTGAGGAGGCTATAATGAACCGGTACTAAATGGACGATTTGCTAAAAAGCGTTGACGACGATAATGGAGCTATAAGGCTGGCAGATGAAGTTAAACCTACACGCAAAAAAAATAACGCAGTAGAAACTACCATTTCTTGGGTTAATTTAAGCGCAAACGTCAACAATTTTCACCTGACAATAGATGCGTTTGATTTTACCATGCCTGCGATTAGATCAACCATGGTGCGGTTGATATCAATATGAGGTCTGTCAAATATACCACAAATGATGACAGTTGTACCATAAACGTAGTAAATTTTACTGAAATTTCATGGTGGTTTTGAAAATAGGCATAGTCGGGTAAATTAGTAGTTTTTACTACACGATTTTTTCTGTGTATACATTTCCAGGGCGAGTTTAAAATTCAAAATTGAATTGCAATTCCCAAACGGTCCTTTCGGCACTTCAAAAAGTTGAAACTACGGAGGAGGATATGAATCTCAGTTCGAAAAAAGCCGTCAAGAAAGTCCTCGGGATGTGGTGGAATGCGGCAATAAATGAGTTTATTTTCAAAATAGGATGGAACTGCTACGGTTCACTTCTTCTGACAGACCAACGACGTCTCACCATACGAGAAATGCTGCGTGTTTTGATGGCGATTTTTAACCCGTCGAGCTCATCGCACATTTCTTAATATTTCTAAAAATCTTGCTTCAGTAAGTTTGACGATCAAAGATCCAATGGGACCAATAAGTTACAGGTGATTTATTAAGGGAATAACAGCAATAAACAAAAACAATTTTAACTTAAATTGAGAAGACGGAATGCATTACCTCGATCACTTGAAATAGAATAATTCACCTTTATTGTTAGAAAAAACAGCATGCCAGAGTATATTCATTGAACAAAACAAACTACAAGACAACCTGGAGACCATTTTCCAATCACAAGCAAATCAAAATTTGTTCATAATACGGAAACTTGACAGGTGGCCTAAGTAGTTTCACGAGTTCTTATCTCTTACAAGATGCAAAATGGCACAGGGCTTCCTGAACCCCCTTAAGATATTTTTTTAGATACATCTCCCTTCCCAAGTAACAATTCCTGAGCGTTCGGGACTTGTAGAATACTTTGAAACAAAAACAAAACGAACTTAACATTACCAATAATTTTCTATCGCCTGCAAACGTAACATCTTTCTATCCCACCGAGAATCCACGCTCTGTGTCGACAAACCACGGTACAAAGTCTCAGGCCCACACAAGACGACGAACGCAAATTTTGCAAATTTTACAAACAATTACCGCAATGCAGAAAATTTAAACCCATTCCCGTTCAAGTCCTCGTCAACATTGTGGGATTCCAAGTTTACTTGGATCCGACACCCAGCCCTGCATAAGACGTCTCAGTCCGCTGAGCATCGGATCCACTTTGGTGGTTAGAACTCGTATCTTGTCTTCGTGGTTTTCTTCGTTTTATTATGGTGCAGCAAGGCGGACGAAAAAAAAAATGATAATAATTCTTTCATGCTGGTCTTGTTCCCTTCCGTGCATCGAGCAAACGGTACCTTTAGTAACACTGAAATTGATGCAGTCGTTCGCTTCAAATGGCAAATCAAATCAAATTCCAACGTGACAAACTGTCGCTCAACGATCAATCTATTACCGAAATTGATTCTCTCAATCACTCATGCTTTTAAAGCGATTAAATCTTGGACGAACTCTTTCTTGTGTGCTCCAGTGAGGCTGCACGACGAATACAGCCAGCATCTGTTTTTCTTTTCGCCGGAAAACTTTCAGAATTTTTTTTTTCACGGTTGTCCGACAGGAGAAAAAAACCACCCCGGAAAAGAACACGGCAAAGACCTTGAGTCAAAAATTGTGCGGCTAGGGTGGCATTCATTAAATACGAAACGCAACTTATGTGAATAGCGGTAAGTTTGAAAGTGCCGTAAAATCTTCATTTCTAGATGGATTTATTCAATTCTTGATCCTGAGTTTTGAAACTTTTTCCGTAAACAATGACCGGTACCTGAGGTAGTGAAAGTTGAACCTCCGTCGGTGGATCAAAGTTTGATTCTTTTTTTCCTCATGGCCCGTTTCTGTTACTGACGCTGTCAGAAAAGTTGGCATCCTTCAAACAGCGAAGGTTGTGAGGAAGAGATAAAAGTTTTATTTAAAAACTTACCCGTGCAAGTTTTAGATGCTCTACGAGAGCAGCATTCGGTCTCTATGTTCCGTGAGAATGTTTGACTGTTTGTTGAAATCGATTCTTGAAGTTGAACAATACTTCTGATTCCATTCTTGTAGTCGGGCTGCGCTCGAGAGGCAAATATTTTGAAGAACGGTTTAAATCTACATTTCGACATATGAAATAGAATGCTCACTTCACCTCACTTCGGGTTACTTATTTTAACGGGAATCGGGATAAATTATAAATTTACTAGCTGAACCCAGTGCGAGCGTATTCGGTGCGTGGGGTATTCGTGCCTGTCTTGCCTACCCCGCATTGTGGATGTGTGGCAAATGATTGTGTGCTTGCTTCGAAATAGTATTTTACAAATGCCCTACGCTCAATTTCAAACAACTTCTATTCAATTTTCTCTGCCGGCCGTGCTCTAACAGAACTATCAATACCTTCTAGCAAAAATGGCTGTCCACTCCTGGAGCCTTATGGTGATGAGAAATTATTTCCTTCACAAACAACATTATCATAGATCGCCACTCCGCGTATGGGAGAATACCAAATCAACAATCAGTCATTATTTGATAATTTTGTGGTGTTCTAGGTCATTCATAATGTCCTTGAGTTCAGAACTTAAGATCTACACTAGAAACTATAGCTTTTTGGGCTATACAAAGCTACGCTACGTATTCAACCACATTAAGTGAATAATTTCGAACGTAAGGAAAAACATAATGAGATAAACTGGAATGATCTAGGTCATCCAAACTGTCCTTGAGTTCAGAACATAAGATCTACAGTTATAAGAGTAGGTATTTTGGGCTATTTAATGTGACCATATGCATTCAAACATATTCAATGAATCATTTGGAAGGTAAACAGACAATATTTTATAACTTTGTGATCCTTCAGGTAATCCAAACTGGAGTCAGAACATGAAATCTATGGTAGTACCAGAAGCTTTTTGGGCTACACAAAGTTGCGTCTCGTATTTAAGCGTATTCAGTGAACATTTTAGAACATAAAAATACCCAAGAAGATAATTTTTAGATGGTCTAGGTCATCCCAACTTTCCTGGCTTTCAGATCATACGATTTACAGTTGTAACAGTAATGTTTAGGCAATGCAAAGATACAATAAATATTCAAACATATTGAATTATAAAGCAATATGACATATTCTAGGTAATCCTAACTATTCTTGAGATCAGAATATACACTGAAATTTTTTTTTTAGTAAATAAGCTTTCACTAGTTTCGTAAACATGGATTTTGTACACAGAACAAATGTCTCGTATATTGTAGGAAACATTCATATTGCTTTTTATTTGGTAAAATCCTATCATTACACCTTTTTGTATAATGCCCAAAATTAATTTCGTGAAAACCAGCCAATCGTTGCTTCTCTTTTATCGTACTCTTGCATTTTTATGTTGCTGTTGGGACGGGCGGGAATAATTGATTTGTCCTAAAATTAAAATTAAAGCGCTGTTGAGAGTTTCAACTTCATACTCATTAATCAAGTAACTTCTCACGAGTCACCACGTCAGGCCTAAATAGTGAGATCATTTACGGATTCAGTAACAGCTCTTCCTAAAAATACAGGATCGAATCTCATATCAGAAACATTATGAAAACGCTAGATAAACTCCACGTGGTTGCGCTTTATATTTCAATTACATTTCCAGTCGATATAGTAGATCTGTAAGTCAATCATGCATCCACCAGAGAGATGTTTCTTTTTGATTTGTAACAAAATATTCGTAGCTTATCATATTGTCTTCGTACAATGCACGAATGTTCTCTCTGTGTCAACAAATGCTTCGTACTTTTAATAGTTTCGTATGTGGCATTAACTACGAAGGTAGTTTCATAAAAAGTACAAATCAGTTTCGTTGCAGAAAACCACGAATAGATTCATTAGTCCTACCTTCGATTTCATAATATAAACTAAAATTGATTTTCAGTGTAGGACCTACAGTTGTAACAAAAGCTTTCTGGGGTATGCAAAGCTACTATGTGTATTGAAACATATTCATTGAATATCTTGGAAGAACAACAGACATTATGAGATAATCTTCGAATGTTCCAGGTTATCCAAACGATCCTGGAATTCAAAACATATAATCTACAGCTGTAGCTGTAGCTTTTTGGACTAAAGAAAGGTCGTAACATTAGCTTTATAACCTATGAAAGGTGACGACATGCATTCAAACACAATAAGTGAACCTTCTGTAAGGTCACCAGTCATTATCTGATTGTCTTGGGATGTTCAAGTTCATAAAAACTTACCATGAGTTCAGAACTTCAGATATACAGCAGTAACCGTAGCCTTTTGAGCTATACAAAGCAACGATAAATATTCAAACATATTTAATGAATATTCTGAAACGTCCACAGACATTCCTACTTTTTTCGATCACCCTACTTCAAATTGTTGTATACTAACGCTTGGATAGATTCAGGCCTGAATGGGTTCATTCAAAGAATATTGCATTTTACAATGTAAATAGCTTACATTAAGTTACGTAGTCCTACATCAGCATTGCGAACAACCTTGCGCTGTACCTTGTAGTTTTTTATCTTTTCTTTACGATTTCCACCTTTTTCAATTATGTGGAGGAAGAGTTCCCTAGATTCCCCTATTTTCCCTCATAATGACGATGATATGTCATCAAAACCGCTGTGAGCACAGTTGTCTCGCTCACATAACAAAATAATTGCCCATGAGAAAGAAAACAAGTAGATCACAATGTAAATTGTGTTGTAACGTTCGCATTTAAGAAATGGATTTTTTTTTTCAGATGGTGATAAAAAAAGCTAAGACAGATAATTGCTTTTGATAAATTTCCCATGGAAGATAATTATTTAAACTTACTTCGAAAAAAATTCTACGCCCTTGCGAGAGGCCTTCCGGCAGTTAACCGGAACATACGCCATGGTGGACGAAAACATGCGTGTAGGCATGTTTTTGAGTTCTTTCTTGGTTTTATTCATCAATTCCTCCTCAGTTTTCGCGACAAAATTGTTGGAGTAGATCTTACGCTTCAGGTTGGTCCAGAAATTCACGATGGGATGCAGCTGGGGGACGTTGGGCGGGTTCGACGACTTGGGCACCACATCGATATTTAGCCGCTCCATCTCCTCCAACGATCGCGTCGAGTAGTGAGCCGACGGCAGATCTGACCAGAACACCGCCACGTCGCGATTCGCCGGGAAAATCGAGTTGACCATCTTATTCAGCCGCTGCCGCTGCGTCATTGCCTGCAGCTCCAAAACCAGTGGACGTGACTTCCGCTTCCTGACATGTATGTTCATGTTCGCCAGGTAATTTTTCACTGTTTGGCCGGTTGAACCGACCTCCCGGCCAAGCGCACGCAGCGATGTAGCCACTTATTCCTCGTTCTTCCTCTTCAGCATCCTTTGGAGCTTCTTGTCGCTCAGGGTCGTCGGCCGTCCGGAACCGGGCATTCTTTCGATGCTCTGATTGTTGTCTAATAGTGCCAAGATGTTGTAGATGCCGGAACGGGCGTAACTGGCGTCCACAAAGTGCCGCACGATGTCCGTTTTCGACGCAGCGGGGTGCCGTTCTTTGAACGCGCACACTTCTGAACGGAGTTGCTTCACTGTTTTTGCCGTCACGTTTAGAGTTCGACTGATAGAGCTGTCAAATTTTGTCAGCTGACTCATGGGTTACTATGATTGATGCTGCATGGATTGTTTTGTCAGTGCGGGTTTTGAAGAAACCCATGAAAAATCGGCAATTTTTGTCCATTTGTTTTAATGCAAACGTTAATGTGTTACCAGACACTGCCTAATAGATTTATGTAATACTGGAAAAGAAGCACCGCATCATCTCAGCAGACTCACTTTGTAAATCAAAATGCATAGAATGTAGGACGTTGAGAGCACTCATAGAGATTCCCACGCAGAGATGAAAACAGTGATATAATATCATATCAACAACATTTCATCTGTGCCCATATGTCAACAGACTTACCTCAATATGTAGTGAGCATAACTTGCATGAAAGGTGGGATGTATAATTTCATTTAATCCGTATGCCGCATGTCATTATTGTTTACTCCTCAACTGTTCACTGGTCATTCGGAGTTAAAACGACTTTTCACTTAATAATTTGCACCTCTTTGCCTACTGACTTGCAAAACACGATCTATAGCATAAGACTACTGTGTGCACTAATCAACCTCGAAAACAGTCGCACTTGAACAGCGAAAAAAACAGATATTTGTGAGCCGTATACACTAGCGCTTCTAAAGCAGGTTGACAGATTTGCTAGAAAAAATAACAAAAAATAAAAATATAGGAAAAAAGATAATTGGTAGTTTTGTTCCCCATCGAAAAATATTCGACCCGTATTTTTTTATTTTTTATTATGGTTTCTGCGTTAGGGTGGTCCAAAAAATTGACTTTTTTCAAAAATGCTTTATTTTAAATCATAACTTTTGAGGCACTGAGCCGATTCTTTCAAATTAAAAATGCAATTAAAAGGTATTCAAACCGTTTTTTTTTAGAAAAATTGAAAAAATGTTCTCCTTTACTGCAATATTTATTATGAAAACATGGATTCTTTTAGTTTTTTAAGGTTTTTATGGTCTCGGGACCAAAGAGCTCCCTCATTTTTATGTATTTTCTTAAAAGATTGGACATTTTTACATAGCACGTCGATAAATTGGCGATGTATGTATATTATTTTTTGAGATAAGTTTTTTTTTCAAATATGCTATGTTTTTAGGTTTTGCTGACAATCCTACTACGCGTTTTCATTACTTGAAAGAACTTGGCAACCATGCGCCCCCAGCAATTAAAAGTTATTGTCATTTAGCTCTTTGAGAGCTTAGTGATGGTCCATAAACCACGTGTTCTCAATTTTGGGAAAACTCGACTTCCCCCCTCTTTAGTGGTTCTCCGTCCATACATTTTTATATGGTGCATGTGATCTGGTAAACTGCCTCATATAACACTTTTTTAAAAGCCTTTTTCTCTGGCTTCTGGGTAAATACAATCATCTTAAATCGATAAATGCTATTCTGGTTATAAGACTGCAACTTTTGGAAATAATAAGAAAATCAATGATAGGAAAAAGAGATTATGTTATTAGTTCTAATGAAGAAGGTAAAGTTTTCGTGCATCGCAGATTGTTTTGTGCAATCTTCAAGAGGCTTATGCCATTTTTAAAGAACAGGTTCCCAAAATAAAAATTTGATTTTCCATGTTCGTGAGTAACCGGCCTAAACATTGATCCTGGCTTGAACGAATGGTACGCATACTGTGTGTGTATGCATCTACCACCAAAATGTTAAATTGATTATAAGACCATATCAGACAAAAAATTACTCCCCAGTGATATCAACTCATATCATGATTAATTTCTCAAAATAATGTGCAATTATCCCAATGAGAAATGTTTGTTGAACACATGTGATAAATGTCCATGCACGGAAAAACATGGTCCAGACCTAATTTATCTTCTTAGTGATAATCATGTTGAATCCCTGCAATTCATGCAGGGACATCGTCAAACAGATCGTTGCTGTAAAGATCTGGTGGAAATTGAAAAACAAGAATGTGTAGATACATTTGTAGAGAAAATTTAGGACTTATCACCGCATAACTTGATTGCCGAACAGCGAGGAAGTTATTTAAAATACCTAAAAAACAATTTAAAAGCTACTGATTGTATATTTATTTGTGATCTTTCTGAAATTTTTTCTTTCGTTGTCTTGTACATGTAGTTCAAGAATTCTATTGGATAAATGCACAATGCACTATCCATCCTTTTGCTATATATTACAAGGATGATTCTTCAGATTTAAAGTTCACAAGCTCTATAGCTGTAGCTGAATTCACAAAACACAATTATGTTGCAGTTCGTTTATTTAAAACAGATTGTGTTAAATACATGAAAAATAAGTTACCTGATTAGAAAAAGAAAAATAATTTATTCTCTGATCGATCGGGAAGCCAATACAAAAATAAAAAAACAGCTTTTAATTTAAGCCAAATGCAAAAGGATTTCGTTTTTAATGCGGAATGAAATTTTTCCGCAACATGTCATGTAAAAGGTCCATCCGACGCGTTGGGAGGAGTATTGAAACGTAATGCAGCAAAAGAAAATTTACAAGGCCATCTCATAATTACGGCAAATGAACTAAATATATGGGTCATAACTAAGAAAGATTACAATATACAATACGAATATTATTCAGAGCATGATTACAAAACAATGGAAAAGAAATTGAAAAACTAAAGATTGTATTCGATGAAATTTGGACACACGCATTTGTTCGTAACTTTTTAGCGGGTGGGTAAAAATTATTGAAATTTTAACTGAATGTATTTCATTGTGTTGTGTCAATTGTGTAATGAGTTTCGTGAAAATCGGTCGAGTGATTTCAGTGGTGGCTTCGAATGAAGAAATAGTGCGCCAACAAATTTTGGGCACTCACTTCGAAAACCCAAACGCTTCTCATCGATGGATCGGAATACAGCTCGGAATCGCACATTCAACCGTATCTCATGTGATCAAAACGTTCAAGGACCGTAAGACAACCAAGCGGAAAAATGGTAGTGGCAAAAAACGTGGCACATCAAATCCGGAGAAGGCCAGGATGGTATTGAACCAATTTAAGCGTTATCCCAACATTTCGATCAGGGATGTTGCGAAAAAGGCGAAAGTTTCAGTTTGTTTTGTGCAGAAAACAATGAAACGTTCTGAATTACATGTGTACAAGGTCCAGAAGGCACCAAACCAGAGCGATAAACAGAACTCGGTGGCCAAAACTCGTGCAAGAAAACTGTACCGGGAGTGGCTCTCAAAACCGTTCTGCATTGTGATGGACGATGAGACCTACATTAAAGCCGACACCAAACAAATGCCAGGACAGGAACACTACGTCGCCACCTCTAAGTTGGCCGTTCCGGAGAGTGTACGGAAGAAGAAACTGTCGAAATTCGCCAAAAAATTCCTTGTCTGGCAAGCGATCTGCGGATGTGGCAAAATGAGTCAGCCCTTCATCACCTCTTGGACCGTCAACGGACAAATCTACAAGGACGAATGCCTCCAAAAACGACTTCTGCCCTTCTTGAGATCTCACGATGGCCCGACACTGTTTTGGCCGGATTTGGCATCTTGCCACTATGCCCAGCCCGTCTTAGACTGGTACAAAGATAATAATGTAGTTTTTGTACCAAAAGACGTCAACCCTCCAAACACTCCGGAACTTCGCCCAATTGAAAAATTTTAGGCAATCATAATGGCAAAGCTCGTTAAAACTCCAAAACTGAAAGAAAATGAACTTGAACTAAAGAAAGTGTGGATAAAAGTAAGTAAGCAAGTCGGTCCTATCATTGCCCAAAATTTGATGAAAGGGGTCAAGGCTAAGGTGCGGGCATTTGGGTTGGGAGAGGAGGTTCAATAAACCAATGATGTCAAAACTTAACCATTTAGTAGTACTTTATTTACAGAAAGTTTGAAAAGAATCGGGCTCAAGGAAAATTTTTGGTGACCTATTTTGTGTGTCCAAATTTCATCGAATACAGTCTTTAGCATCAAAAAAGTGCTCAGTTTTGCAGTTACCTATCAAAATGCGCGGTGTCACTCCGGAACAACGAAAAAGGATCGTGCACAAATGGTGCACTGTGAGCGGACTCTCCTTGAGAAAATTGGCCAAGGAAGAGGGTGTAAGCGTCGGAGCGGTACAATCTGCGATTCGAAAACATAGAGAACAGTATACGTTTGAAGATGCGCCGAAGAGTGGTCGGAAATCCGGTCCTGTTAGTCCGGATATCGATTAAAAGATCAGGGATGCCTACAAGCGTAAACCAGCGACTTCCGTTCGGGATGTTGTGAAAAAACTAGGGTCCTCGTCGAGTAACGTCATGCGTGCCAAAGAAAGACTTGGGCTAAAAACATACCGAAAGCAGAAAAAACCCAAAAGGAACCCAAAACAGGCCGCGTCCGTGAAACCACGGGCCCACAAACTCTACGATTCGTTATTGTGTAGAAATTCTGGGTGTATAATAATGGACGATGAAACGTATGTGAAACTAGATTACAAAACGCTTCCCGGACCACAATTCTATACTGTAAGCGAAGACAAAGACATCCCCAAAACGGAGAAGGCAATTTTTACCGAAAAATTCGGTAAGAAGGTTATGGTTTGGCAGGCAATATGCGAGTGTGGTAAAACATCTAGTCCGTACATCACAACGGAGACGATGAACACTCAGAAATACGTTAAGGAATGTCTCCAGAAGCGATTATTGCCGATGATCAGGCAGCACGAAGGACAAGTAGTGTTTTGGCCTGATTTGGCGTCATGTCATTACGCAAAGGACACTTTAGAATGGAACAAAAGTCAAAATGTATGTTTCGTGCCGAAAGACATGAATCCGCCGAACTGCCCGGAGGCACGGCCAATCGAGACTATTTGGGCTTGAACCAAAGCAAAGCTTCGAAAATTCATAAAACCAGCGGACGACATCCAAAAATTTAAAAAAGATTGGCCAAAAGTGGTCAAAATGGTGGGAAGTACCACTGTGCAGAAGCTCATGGGTCATGTTCGAGGAAAAGTTAGGAGTCTTGGCTATGATTAAATATTTTGATTAAACGAGAGTAAAATATCGTATAAAACACAAATACAAATATGATTTGCCAAATAAAATTATTAAAACTAAAAAAAAAAACATGACAAAAACATTTTTTGTTATTTTTAAAGTGTGCTTATACTATCTGGAACAATCTATAAATGGCTCGTTATTCAAAACCTTAGCTTAACTAAATGCTGTTGTATTATCCAATAATCGCTTGCTTTGTCATTTATTGTGTAAGGACGAGAATGAGGTTCGGAGGATTGTTACTATCACTTAAAATTCACGAGGATTTTTAATAATGCAACAAGAGGTAGGTTGGGTTTTCGGTAAGTGAACGGTTGGAAGTGCATTGACTTTCTGTAGCTGCTTTTTACATGGTCAAGTAATTTAATTTTTATAGTGTAAAATTCCATGAACAAGTGTAAATTTCATAATCAAGTTTGAAATTTGAATCAATAGCAATTGTGTCTTTTGTGATATCTTTTTTATATGAGAAAAACGAGACCTTGTGAAGAACCAGCACAGTATATGCATTTAAGTTTTTGATCCATTTGATACTGGATTAGCCAATAAAAGCAAATGAGTCCTTTACGAACAACCTGCAGTGGAAGATGCGTTTGTAAGTATTATACTTTTTTTTTATGATGCAACATATAGACTTATATGCTTTTATGGTAATTTTTTTTCAAATGTAGATATTTTGGTGACACCGTTCCTAATTTTTATTGCTCACAACTATTTTTTTGGGAACAGAGAAAATTTGCAATATCTCAGCACATTTACTAGTAAAAATAAAAACTTTACTAAATGTGTTAATTGAATCGAAGTTTTAGTATAGCCAAGAATTTTTTTTTATCATAACCTTTTTTATAAATCATCATTATGCTAAAAATGTCCATTGTTCCTATAACAACTATATAACGGGGATCGAGGGGGTAGCCTAAGGCAGTCGAAGGATTTGTTGTCTGGACAAGGGTTCGTGGAGTCACCAGTCCCTTGTCATGCGAAGACACGCGACCTTCTGGCCGTAGTCTTCCGAAAGTCCTCACTGAGATCGACTGACCCTGCTTCAACAAGCCATCACGTAGGCTATTCTTCCGGGGCAACCTGCTGAGAATAGTCCTGCAGCCATAGGTAATCTTTGCACTGATGGTGGGTTTTTATCACATCACCTCACACTGGGAATTAAAAAGCTTCAGAAACCTTTGATTCACGGCACTATGTCGGGCTAGGCACAGACTCTTATTGTTTAATTGTTTAAAAAAAATATTATTCTTATTCAAATTGCTGATATAAGTACCATAATATGGCACATCGTAGTGCCCAGCATTAAATCAGCCATGTATTTTGCCTGAAGTGGCCTGAATGCAAAACATCCTTTAAGAGGTTGCCGTTAAAGTGCATTAAAATCGGATTGTGGACTATTCGAAATGACTCCTAAATCGGCCAGCGTATGGTTCGAATAAAGACGCCTTAAGAAAGAAGAAGTACTGCTTATGCTTCGGAAGACACATCATCACTACCCATTGTCATAAACCTCCGGTCCAGGTTCTGTTCCGCACACTCATCACTTCACCAGTAAACAGCCACTCAGCAGCGTCTTGCACCCCGAAGGCCGGAATAACCCATCAAAAACTCATATCCTTTCATGATCCCCAGCGTCGCCGTTTTCCAAATTCCAACAACTCGCTGAAAACTCCCATCTCACCATCGTTGCCATTCATTCTTGGGAACATTGCTTCCGGTTGTGTTTTACAACAGGAGATTGAAACACGTGTACGGCAGCACTCGTTCGCGCTGCTATTCCTCCATAACCAAGTACTAACCGGCGTCGTTGGCGTCGTCCTCGTCGTTGTCGGAAAACCGTTGTTGGAAAAACTTTTTACTCCAACACGCGAAAACTGAACCGATGCATGGTGTTGGAAAGCTATGCTAAAAACACTTTCATAGAAGCTGTATTTTCCCGAAAACAGTTACGAGTTGTTGGCTTTTGCGATGTCGTCGATGTTGCTGCGCCTCTAGGCATCGCATTTTCTACGCCAAAGTGTAATGGCTTTTAAATGCAACTTTTCCCGCGGAACAGGAATATCTGCAGTGAGGACGACAACATTAGGAGTTTCAAATTTCCGGGAAGAGGTTTTCCCACTTACCTTTCTTCTCGCATTCATTCCGTGTGTAATGGCTATGTTGAGAAGAAAAACGACTACGGTGACGACTTGAGGGCAAAAGTCTCTAATTAAGCAATTACTAAATTATGATAATTATCTTATGCGTCGGGGGGGTCCAAGGAAAAGTAACCTTTTTAGCTATTACGGCAGTGAACTGTGCCAGGATGGGAAAGAAAGCGGCAAAGTTTTGTTCTGATGCGTTCTGGTGAGCGGGCGAACCCTTGGGTTACGGGATAAGTTTGCTTCCAAATTACTGTCATCAATCATCATTTGCTGGAGTCGTTGATCATCTTTGTTGTTGCTTTCCGGTTTGGAACGATAATAGTTCAGTTGGGGTAGTTTGCTTTGCGTTGGTGTGTTTTGCGACAGGTAGAGTAGGCGTTGAGAAAGAGGAATTTAGATTTGACTCTGCAGAATGAGACCGATGACCAATCAGAACATAAACTTGCTACGGAATGGACATTCAACCAAATTGTAAGAACACGTGATTAAGTTGAACTAAATTTTGGTTCATTCTGGTGGGTTTTGGTTGCTTAAATAATAAAACCACAGATTTTAAGATACAAATGTTTTTCTTTTTAAATTTTATTCAATGTAGTCCCTTTCTAGCTCGATACACTTATTCCAGCGATTTTCCAACTTCTTGATCCCGTACGAAAAGTACACACTACCAAAATGTCATGTAAATTTAGGTCTCCTCAGACCGACACACAAAAGTGTCCTTTAGCACATAAGAATGAGTTGAAAGAGATGAGAAAATAAATCCAATCAAACACATATTTTGTCGAATTGCGAATGTGTTAGTATCACGAGACATAATTTTACACGAAATATATCTTAACGTTCCCCAACTTTTTACAAACTTGAATTACGTCTCGTGTAAAATTCATAATTTCTAAGTGTGTAATTTCCCGGAATGTTTGCAAAATACTCCTCCGTTGCGTCGATGATTTCCTCGCGTGAGCTGATTTTTTTATTGATGAGCCATCTTTTGAGGTTTGGGAACTGATAATAGTCCGACGGAGCCAAATCGGGTGAATACGGTGGATGCGGAAACAATTGGAGCCGTAAGTCCTTGATTTGCAATGTGAATTCATCTTTAGTGCAGGTGACTACGCTAGTTCCGCGCGGAAAAAAACATACAGGATCTGTCGTTTGTCTCATTCAAAGTGACAGTACACAGAAAAAAATAATGAATTTTAACAAGCGCATAAAATGTCCCCTCGTTTAATTCCAAGCCAAAGGAGGCGTAATCAATGAAATTGTTTGCAATCTTTCATGTGCCATACAACAATGTTCGCAGTCTTTCATACAACAGGCTAGTTTCAGGCGTTATCCGACTTAACTTTACATGAAATATCCCATTATTTTCTGAGAAATCTAGCATTCCCTTTATGTGCACACTTAGAAATTATGAATTTATTTTATTTAAATTACAGGATGACGAATTCCAACTATGGCATATTTTAATTAAATATAATAGTATATTTCATTGCTCTATTACATACTGCATATATTGCATATTATGACATATTATGTACATTATATTTAATAAATACTGGGTTGGGAGGGAGCATCAGGGTATCATTCAAGCTGAAACTGGACGATGGTTTGATTGACTGCCTGAGTCTAGGAGGGAACGAGCATTATCATTTTCTTTATCCTACCGATTCGATTGTGATGCTGCGAATTCTACTCCAACAGTTTCAGTGAGAGTGACGCGCCCTTCTTAACAAGCCATCCTGTAGAAAGCTTAATAAGTATTGCGAATTGGGTTATTCGAATTGTTGGATCGTATCGTTGGAAGGAGATTCTTAATTTCCCGTGGATTTCGCGTGAGTGTCTCTGCTTACGGGTCCACCCCTCCGTTTTTGGCCCTTCATACAGCGATATTGTGAATTCAGATCGGTGGCTCAATTTGATCTTGCTATTAAGTGGAGCTGCATCCAAGCCAAGGGCATGAAGGGATGGTGGCTACCATACATACATACACATACTTAGAAATTATGAATTTTACGCGAGACGTAATTCATGTTTGTAAAAAGTCGGGGTACGTAAAGCAAGATTTCGTGTAAAATTATGTCTCCTGAAACTGACACATACGCAATTCAACGAAAAATGTGTTTGATTGATTTTATTTTCTCATCTCTTTCAACTCATTCTTATGTGCTAAAGGACGCTTGCATATGTCGGTCTCTGGAGACAGAAATTTACATGACATTTTGGTAGTGTGTGCATTAGATAACGCAGAAAATTCAATGTTTCTTTTTATCTGTGTATGCAAATCTGCCTCCAACATTGTCGGTGATTCTTCACAGCTCGAAAATTTAGTGTGAATTTTTGTTCAATATCATGCACATAAATGGAGCATCACAAAACACACACATTTAAATTATAATTCGATTATGTTGTATACAAAAGCTCTTCTTTGTAAGAACTGTTTCATGCAAGTTGCTATTTCGTGTGGAATGAAATACAACATGCTCTGATATTTACATCAGAATGAAAATTCAATTTTTTTTTCTGTGTTGGTACTGGCCTGAAGGTGTCACGGTTCGCATATTCGAACAGAACCAAACAAACGGATTTGCTGCACGTCTTCCGAACCATTAGCACACAATACCGCTTCATTAATTCAACCAACGCTACTCATCCCAGGACGCATCGTATATGGCATTTCGGAAGCCCCCTATCCACCTGACACAGTCGCGCTGATTCCCGAGCCCTCTAGAAATGCAGCAAGTCGTCCTGGCCCTGTGGTCAGTGCGGGGACTTCCAAATTGCCCTGCTAGGCAAGTACCCATTTAATAAGCGCATTCTCTGCTCTGATGTTTTCTCGCCTTGCAACTCAAGCTCAAGCGCTACGCACCAATCAATATCGACGATCCCAGGACGCACATCATATGGCTTTTTGGAAGCTCCTGAGCCCCCCGACACAGTCGAGATAATGCAGCCAGCGTTCTTCAGTCGTCCTGACCCTGTGTTCGGGCCGGGCAAAGAAGTTGCCCTACCAGGCAAGTACAACTCGTTGACGAACATTGCATCGTCTGAAAACATTTCAACTCTCAGCCGTACGACGTCACGGACGCAGTTTTGTACATCGCACAGCTCATCTATCAACTTTTTACCGCACCCGGAAAGCACCTCTTCCAGCACATTGGAAACTCCTGAGCTCCCCATCACAGTCGAGTCCATCCAGCCTGCGCTCGATAGATCTTCCAATCAGAATAGTCTACTCCCTGATGCTGTTGAAACTCTGAGAAATCACAACATATCGGCTGCCAGAAGTGACCGATTGCGGGTTTATTACCAGAACGTTAGGGGTTTACGAACAAAAATCGATGAAATTTTTCTTGCTGTGAATGAATCCCATAACGGTGTCATTGTTTTCACAGAAAAATGGTTAAATGAACACATTTTTTCCCCACAACTGTTCGGCCAGTCATACACTGTCTTTAGGAATGACCGCAGTTCTCTGAACAGGAAAAAATCTCGAGGTGATGGAGTGTTGATAGCTACTAACCTGAATTGTTCTTTGGATCCTACGCCAGTCGATGTTTCACTTGAGTAGCTTTGGGTCAAGATAAAATTACCCTACTGTTTAGTGAGTATAGGGGTTCTGTATCTTCCACCTGACCGCAAGATCGACATGAATTGCATAACCAACCACATCGACTCTGTGGAAGCTGTATCTTCACATTCCGGAATCAGCGATCGCGCTCTATTACTTGGAGACTATCATCAGTCCGGCTTAGTTTGGACGACCGAGAGCAATGACCATCCCGCAATAAATGTTTTGGAATCACATATCTCTGCGCCATGTGCAGCATTACTTGATGGATTCACTCTGCATGGTCTTATTCAAATCAACAACCTAAAGAACCGTAACGGTCGCACTTTGGATCTGGCTTTGGTGAATGATACGACGCTTGAAAGATGCACGATGTCAGGTGATGTAGAGCCTTTATCTATAATCAATGAAGACCACCTTCCCTTTGCAGTCGAAATTGTTGTTTCCAAGGGAATAGAACTCGTTAATTTTTGCGATGTAGCGAGCTACGATTTTCATAAAGCAGATTTCATAAACATGCTAGAGACACTTAATCGCATAGATTGGGCGCAGATGAGCTCCACCGGTGATGTTGACTATGCAGTTGAATGCTTTACTAGCATAATGCAAAGCGTAATTGCTAAGCATGTTCCCCTACGTAGACAAAGTCCAAAACCCACCTTGGGGCAATTCACACCTGCGTCGTTTGAAGCAACAAAGTGCAAGAGCACTCCGTAATTACGGTAAATTCCACTGTCGTTTTGCTAAGCAAATTTTCAATCGAGCTAGTCAGAGTTACCGATTATACAATCGCCTTTTGTACAAACGCTACACTCTGCGTACGCAAGATGGTTTAAGGAGAAATCCAAAAAAAATTTGGAAGTTCGTCAACACCAAACGAAAGGATCACGGATTACCAGTTGAGATTTTCTTGGGTAATGATTTTGCCAGTTCGGCATTGTATAAGTGCAACCTTTTTGCAGATCATTTCAAAAACGCTTTCAACAAATTTTCGACATCATCATCTCAAATAGAAAAGGCTTGTAGAAACACGCCGCGTGATGTCTGCCCTCTGAGAAATATACAAGCTACTCTCCAAGACACCAAATCTGCTATCGAAAAACTAAAATATTCTACATCGCCATGTCATGATGGTATTCCCTCGTGTATATTTAAAAGATGTTGTGACGTTCTATTCCACCCTTTGACACTTCTTTTCAACATGTCATTGCGAGAGTGCAAGTTCCCTTCTGCTTTGAAAATTTCCATTATGTTCCCGGTGCATAAAAAAGGCGATAAGCGAAACGTCAAGAATTATCGAGGAATAACTTCATTGTGTGCCTGTTCGAAGATTTTTGAGATCATAATTAACGAAATGTTGTTTGATTCTTTTAAACATTACATATCCTCGGATCAACACGGTTTTTACCCCAAAAGATGTGCTTCAACGAACCTTGTGCAGTTTACTTCTTTCTGCTTGCGGACGTTAGATCTCGGCGCACAAGTTGACGCTGTATATACCGACCTGAAAGCTGCATTTGATCGTGTTGATCATGGGATTTTGCTTGAACGTATTAAAAGACTTGACCTGCTGGTTTAGATCTTATCTTACGGACCGGAAGCTTATGGTAAATATTGAACGTGAATCTTCTGAACCATTCACCAACCTATCAAGCGTACCACAAGGAAGCAACTTAGGGCCTCTGCTGTTTTCCATATTCATCAATGAGCTATCGGAGACACTGCCCCCAAGATGCCGTTTATTTTATGCTGATGATGTCAAAATTTACATGGAGGTGAAATGTATCGAAGACTGCCTCGAATTACAAGTGTTTATTGATCGTTTTTCTGAGTGGTGTACCTGAAATATGCTTACTTTGAGTACCCACAAATGCTACATCATTTCGTTCCACAGAAACCGATAATACATGACTATAATATTACTGATCAACCTCTTGAGCGTGCCCAGAGAGTACGTGATTTAGGAGTTATCCTTGACCCAGCACTGATCTACCGATTGCCTTACAACGACATAATCTGCAGAGCTAACCGACAGCTTGGATTTATTTTTAAAATAGCAAACGAATTCCGCGACCCTCTCTGCCTTCAGTCTCTTTACTGCGCTCTGGTGCGGCCGATCTTTGAATCCGGTTTGGTGCCCGTACCAGTCATGTTGAATTGATAGGATCGAAATAATTCAACAAAAATTTATAAAATACGCCCTCCGTTCTCTGCCATGGGAATACTCTCTCAATTTACCACCATACGAAGATCGATGTATAGGCTACTGGGCATAGAGACTTTGGAGAAACGAAGAAATTCCGCGCAAGCAGTATTTGTAGCTAAAGTCCTTTTGAGAGATACAGATTCGTCGGAAATCCTCGCACACCTAAACATCTACGCACCAGAACGAATCCTTCGACAACGAGATTTTCAGCATCTGGAGTCCCGCCATGCTATGTATGGTCAGCATGATCCAATACGCTTCATGTCAGCTAGCTTCAACCAATCGTACATGCTTTTTGATTTCAACGCTTCCGCTGCTACATTCAAGCGTACCCGACCAGAAGGAAACAACAAAATTATATCAAGTGTTGTTATTCAGTTATGCTGTTTTTATACCAGATGTTATTAGAATTTAGATCGCGGATGTAGTTTAAATAACAGAAATTGTAACAAAAAAACCTCAAGAGGTAACAACATATTAGCAAACTATGATATAGACATAACATAAACAAAACAAAATTTGTAAGAGTTTTGTTACTATGCATTAAAATTATATCAGCTATTGTTAGAATTAATCTATTTCTTCACGCCGATTGTGCCTCCCAGGGTATTAAATCTTGATTTGTTAAAAGTATGTAATACAATTATCCAGATGATGACGTCTTTAACAAATTTGTATCATAATCAGTTAGTCGTAACACGGTTTGTTATAATTTTGATATTTTTATGTTATGACTCGCTGGTCGGGTAAGCTTTCGGAAAGGCGCTGAGAAGAAATTAGGATGTTTTCTGGTGTTTCCCAACATCTTTATGGGGAGAGTGAATTCATGGTTTTACTAGCTGTTTACGCAAATGATTAATGTTTAATTTTAATCTATGTTGATACTATGTGTTCTGTTTAGGTTTGTAGTTGTAGTTGATAATTTTGAAAAGATATGGGGTTTTTTCGCCTCCATGATACGGTATCTGCATGCGGCCGAATCATTCAGGCTTTTCCCCATCAAAACTTCAATAAGATTGCTAGTCAGATGAAAAAAGTGAAACAAATAAACAAATAAACAAATTTAAGCCGTGGTTGTGATGCTCTTGTGTGCATTGTCTTGCAAAAACAAAGTTGTTTTTCTCTTCATGTTAGACAGTTTTGCAACTATTTCGGCCTTCAATCGCTCCAATATTGCAATGGTTTTATTCTTTTCGAGGTAGTCCATGCCATGACAATCCCAGAAAACCGACGCCAAAATCTTTCCGACCCATTGAGCCTCCCTAGGCCGCTTCGGAGCACTCGTGCCGGCTTTAGTCCATTGCCGGGCACTCCTTCCGATTGCGCATCAGCAAATCTAAACACTGTGCTCTCGCGTTCGTGTTTTTGGTCAGGCATGCGTGGCACCCAGCGGCAGGATTACTTTTTCATTTGCAGAATCTCGCCCAAAATATAGCGTGTGTGCTCAGTACTAACCTCTGCTTACGCTCCTTCACTTTCCAGTCAGCCAACACCATTTCATGAACTTTTTTGACATTGTCCTCTGTAACCGCATCGGAGGGCCTGCCGCTGCGGACTTGATCGGCAGTGGAGTTGCGGCCACCACGAAACTCTCGAAACCAATATTTAACGGTGTAATCTGACGGAGCATTTGCTCCATAATACTTATCCAATTTTTCTTTTGTTTCCTCTGCCGTTTTGCTTCTCAAAAAATAATGTTTTCTGAGAGAACGAAAATCTTTTTTAACCATATTCAACATTGATTCCAAACACGTCAACAACAATCAGCTGTCAAAAACTAAGAGCAGTATCGCACTGAAATTTGGCCTAAATATGAACGGACTACAAGGCACTGTAACCTTTTTTGCAGAAGCATCGCATTTTAGAGGTCAAGGTAGTCAAGGAGGTTACTTTTCACCCCACTTAGTAATGAACATTCATAGCAACCCATGAATAACGCTGCTCTGTAAAAAGACTGCTCCAGAAAGTGAGGATGCAGGAGGAAATCGCTGTCATTTTGCAATAATTCATTGCTGTAGAACATTTTTATGTTTGTATCCTGTCGTTCAGCTTTATTTTTAGCACCTGTAAAGCTATTGTATTGTTTCCAACAGTGTGTTTCTAAATGCATGGATTATCAAAAAAAAAACAACGTCAAAATATTGTGCACAAAGAGAAAGGAGTGAGAGTGAATGCCATGCAAACAGAAATCAGAGAGCTCTGCGAGGATAACTCATAAGTGGATTAACCCGCAGGCCTAACCCAAGTAACATTGCCAAAACTACCCAGCATTATTGAGTTTTATTCAAGTTTTATGAAAGCCACTAGAAATCAATTTGGTTTTATTATGGCACCAAGAGGTGCCAAGAGGTTTCACATTTTAATCAGGTTTACGAGAAGCTACACAGCTTGCCTACAACGATCTTAAAACCTTGTTTTCTCAAATTCCTTTTACTCTTATTAATGGTATTATTTCGATTTTATGAACTCGTAAATTGCTGTTTTGAAATACCGTTTCAGGACTCATTCATATTATCTTATTATGGTCAGTTGAAAAAGCATTTTAAAATCATATTGCATCCAGTAAATACATTTAACGGCAAATCGGCATCATGTGGTTTTAAAACGGCAAAAAACAGGACCAAATAGTTTTATAGTTGTCATTGCGTAGATTAATTAGCTTTTCGGCAAAACTGTGATTTTTTCCAATCGCTATTTTGAAATCTAAGAAATAATTGATATGTGGAAAAATAAATGCAACAAATTTGACCAATTTTGGCATTCTTTTAGATAACCTTTTTGAATTCCATCCACTTTCAGAAATTCATTAATTTTCGGTGCTTATTGCGCCAATATTGACCATTAAATCAAATGCGCATTTGATTTCGAGCATGAGATGCTGTAAAAAACTCAATTTGTTTTGGATATTTTGCTATCAAACAAAATTTCCCGCAACACTAGAACCTTTATTCTTAGATATTATTTACTGCTAACTGAATCAGAAGAGCAGAGAATCGAATAAAGCAGAACAACAACAATCAACCACGATATCACAGTGAAGTTTGACAGCTGTGGTCATTTGGCCGTACGCTAGTTTTCATCGCAGCTAATAGGTTTTATCAAGGTTCTCAGGTGGTCATAACATCTTTCACTAGAACATTTCAAAATCAAAATCTCTATGGTGTTATAAAGGTTTAATTAATTTGTTTTCTGAACAGTTTATAGAGTGGACCACTTTGTACAAATGTTTGCTTTAAATAAGCATAGGCAGACAAAACAGTTTTGAATGTAGTTTTATCAACAAAGCCGGGAGGTGTGCTATACGGCTGAAATTAAACAAAAATCGTTACTTGGGAAGAGGTCATATATTACACCAAAACGAAAATGGCGGTACAAAATCACAGACTGAATAAAAGTGTACACTGACTGGTCGTGGTCCTTTTATGTTCATAATAAAAGTTTCAACTTTTTATTCTAATGATATGTAGATATTTTAATTTAATAAAACTTTGCTGAAAAAAATTTACTTCTATCTTATCTACGTATCGTTGTATGAAAGTTTTTCTAACTTTTCTTAGGGTGGGACTCAAAAAAACAGTTTTTTTAAAATGTAACTCTTTTATTTCAATTTTAATTTGAAAATTTTGCAGAAATGACTTTTAGAGTAAAATGACGAACATTTTGAAGATGCACGATAGTTGCTAGCGATTGCATAAGAAAAGTTGTAGGGGTGAAGTGTTAAAAAAATACGTTTTTTGCAAGATATCTTAGTCCCTTATTTGCAAATATTTGCAAACACAGAGTACGTGCACTGAAAGAACAAACTTTCATCTACAAGATCTTTGCAAAATCTTTTGTCCCTTTTTGTCCCCTTTAGGAGAAAAACTCGTTTTAAAATTGGTAGGGAAGATGTACCTATATTAATCTCATTGTTCCTATATTCATCCTACTTGAAATAAAACGATATACACGTGACAGGATTAGTTAGTAATGTTTGTTGTAGTTATTTAACGTAAGCAAACATTATTAGAAAACGATACCGATCCTTCAACTGCCCAATTGTTTGATTCATCGTAGGATGAATATAGGAACAATGAGATTAAAATAGGGGCAGTTTCCCTAGTACTGCATTTTTTCTGCATAATTTTCGATCAGCAGCATCAACAAGATCGTAGTGTGCGGGGCGCGAAGCGAGACGTGAAAAAAATTCTCTTGTCATTTTTGCTCCGTTTTGATTTTATTTTTATTTGTATTGTTTTTTAAATTTCGGTCGTGGAGTGCTCTTCGGAGTGTGCTGATTGTTACGAGAGAGCCAACCTACCACCATCATACTTTGTGCGTTGCCCCAACGGTGTCCTTGCTACGAGTGTGTGTGCCTTGCTCAAGCTCAATGCCCTGCGATGTGGATCAATCGTTTCTATGAAATCTAAAATGTGGGGGTTTTCGACGTAATTATCAACTGGACTTGAGTCTGTGCTTCTAGTCGGACTATGAAGAAATTGTGCGATTAAACGATACCCGTGTCTTCAGTCTTCAGCTGGAGGTTATGGGCATTGCTCGATGCTAGTTGCCTGATCGGGGTTTTTTTTTGGATCGGACACGTAATTAAATGGAATTCAGCTAAGTACTTTTTACTTATTATATTTTTGATATCAGTAGAGTTTAAGCTCCCGTAACGTTTGTTGATTAGCGGGGGAAATTCCTTTAATCGTACATATATTTTTTGACCGTTTGGTTCAATCTAAAGGTATTTACAAAGCATGATTTTGTGAATGTGTAAGTGTAAGTGTGTGTGTGCGTGTGTGTTTGAGAGAGCGTGTGCCTGTATATGTGTATGTGTATGAGCGTATGATTCTGTGTCAGCGCGTCCTTCTTCTCTTTCCAGAAAGCGAGCAATGGCGCTATAACCATAGGCCGAAAAAGGCTAGGATAAGAGTTAGTACTCATGTCCCAACCGACAGTAAAGCTCTCACGCAAAAAAAGGCGCTACACTCTTGGATTTGGAGCTTGGATACAAGTAGGAAACGCCTGTGTGGACAACAAAGGAGTGCATTAACTTTCTTTGCTTCGTCACTCCCAACGACCAATATACATATAATTATACATGTGCTTTCTCGCCAAGGAAAGCCTCCCGCACAATCCCATCCAACTTCCAACTCCAGATGTCTATGAAGGTAGCATGAGTTCTCAGCATCTTCTTAAGTAGACATCTAATCAACACTTCCATCCCATCCCCTGCTGATCATATGGACCTGGCCAGGTGTTGTGCAAAGAGATCGATGGATGAAGAGCCTGTCACACCCAAGGCAGCTCTTCTGGCGCTTACATCGTCTCTACAACAGCCAACCCAGGATTGTGTATGGTCGAAAAATGCTATGCTATGCTATGCTAACTCGAAAACTATTAAATGAAACCACTTTTAGCATATGGGGGTTTTTGGAGGCTATATTTCTAAATACATATAAATGAATTTTTCTCTGCCAGACCCTTATAGTCTCGGAAAGTTCTAAACTGACCAACGTGAAAATTTATATGAAGGGGTTTTTGGGGCTGGGGAAGATTCTTATGATTGTTTGAGACACCTACCCTCTCAGAAAGGAGGGCTCTCATACAAATGAGACACACATTTCTTCATAACTCGAGAACTAATCAAGCAAATCGGATCAAATTCGGCATGTGGGGGGTTTTGAAGGCAAGAATGTTTCTATGGTGGTTCAAGACCCCTCCCCTTTCTGAAAGGGGGGGATTCAAACAAATGAAACTGTAATTTTTATTATAATCGAAGAGCCCAGTGTGATGGTTGAAGAACTAATCAAGCAAATGGAACCAAATTTGGCATGTGGGGGGTTTTGAAGGCAATGATTGTATGGTGGTTTGAGAAACCACCCCCCTCTGGAAAGGTGGGCTCCCATACAAATGAAACACAAATTTCTACCAACGCCCAGTTCTTTTGCCTATCTATGGTAGATTTCATCAAAATAATCGAAGTTTTCTTCATACAATGTTTATTTAATTATTCAGAATTGACGATACACTTCAAAGAATGGTATTGGAAATGCACCATCTAATTTTTTGAAGAGATCTACCTATTTAAGAGGAAAATTATTGTTGAAACATATAGGGTTACTGCCCCCATATTAATCTCATTGTTCCTATATTCATCCTACGATGAATCAAACAATTGGGCAGTTGAAGGATCGGGTTCGTTTTCTTATAATGTTTGCTAACGTTATATAACTACAACATACATTACTAACTTATTCTGTCACGTGTATATCGTTTTATTTCAAGTAGGATGAATTGCAAAGTGATGAGATTAATATAGGTACATCTTCCCTATGCCTCAAGTTCGTATTATCTTTCAGCTCTTAAATATGGCTCTTTTTGCTTCCTCTCGGCAAGAAACAGCCACCTCATTAAATTGGAACGCATTCAATATCGTTATTTACGTATTGCCCTTGGCTGTATGCATTCAACGCATCTAATGAGCTTGGAGGTTCTGGCAGGAGTGAACTCCTTACAGAACCGCTTCTGGGAGCTCTCGTCTAGAATACTGATCAAGTGTGGAATCAGTAACAACCTTGTGATTGAAAACTTCGAAGAAATGCTCGAATTGAGTACCCAGTCTAGGTTCTTGCGAATCTATATTAACTATATGTCAACCGATATTAGTCTTCCTTGCTATAATTCTCCTAGTGTACGCTTCACTTATCACAGTTCCTCCATTGATTATGATCGCTTCATGAAACAGGCTATTCAAGGAGTTCCAGACCAACTTTTAATTCCCCATGTTTTTATTGAAAAGTACCAACATATCAATTGCAATAGAAGAATATTCACTGATGGGTCGCGCATTAATGGATCCACTGGATTCGGTGTCTACTATGAATACTCATCTGCCTTCCGGAAACTTGAGGAACCTTGTTCCGTATATGTTACTGAGCTGGCCCTCCATTCGATGAAAACAGTGAGGCACTCATCTTACTTTCTTTCAAAAATAAGGGAGCAGATGTGTGCGTTGGTCGAAAGATCATTTAGGATTACCTTTGCATGGGTCGCCTAACATTACTCAATTCCAGGCAATGAGAAGGCGGACTCTCTAGCAAAGGTGGGCGCAAAAGAAGGCGAGATTTTTGAAAGAAGAATTTCACATGATGAATTTTTCCCATTAGTACGTCAGATTTTCTTTTCAAAGTTGGCAAAACGATTGGGCAAGTAATTCTCTTGGGCGGTGGTTACATTCCATTATTCTAAATGTTTCGCCTAGATCGTGGTTCAAAGGTCTGGATGTAAGTCGCGGTTTCATTCGTTTGATGTCAAGACTTATGTCCAACCACTACTCGCTAGACGCACATCTCTACAGAATTAACCTCGTCGATAGCAACATATGTAGGTGCGGAACCGGTTATGATGACATCGATCACGCAGTTTGGCACTGCCCGGATAATGATGCCTCCAGAGCACGACTATTGGATACCCTAGTGGCCCGAGGTAGACAACCCTTCCGCGAGGTAAGAGATGTTTTGGGAATGCGTGATCTCCCCTACATGCAAGCGATCTACGAATTTCTTTGTTTGTCTGATCTTAGAGTGTAATGTCATCACCCCCCTCCCTGCCACTCTAGTAAATTTCCTGCCATTGTGTCCCAGTTATATTATCCTTTTGTTTCCGTGCTTCTTGTACCTGCCAAGCAAGCTGTGGTCACCTATCTGCGGCTTAGTTCCTGAAAAAGACTACAGGGGCGGGGGATTGGGGGGATGGCGAACCCATGGGCGGAAACTAATCCCTGAAATAGTTTCCCTCCCTGCCAAAATTTCCCAAACGATAATGTTACCCTTTAACCCCGGGATGGCCAGGGGTATTCGGCCCCCCTTTTTTTTAAATTTAAAAAAAAAAAATTTTTTATGAAAAATTTTAAAATCAAACCCGCCAAAGTTTCACACACCCGTAAGCTTAACAAATAAACAAATTTTTTAAAAAATTATATTTTTTGGTGCGTGGGGGGGGTTTGTGTGTTAAGAGAAATGTTTTGCGTAAAAAAAAAAAAAAAAGGGGAGGTTGAGAAAATTTTAAAAAAAATTATAAATAAAAATACTTTATCAAGCTTTCGCGTGAATGTTGTTTATTTTTTGCACTGTCGCGTTCGCTCAATTGTATGTTTACGGACCGCTGCTAACTGTTTGTATTTGTGGTGTACCGCTGATTAAATACGTTAGTTACCTGTGCAAAGTAAAGTTCACGACGAAAAAACTCTTTATAGTGCATATTTTGTGTTGTGAAATTGGTGAAAAAGCTTCTTTGTTTCGGTCATTTTGTGCCCACTGCGGTGTTATTGTTTGTTGTTGTGATCAGAGGCACTGCTGAATTCAATTGCATCGTTCTACAACGCGCCATCTTCATTCTCGACACTGTATTCTCGATTCTCGCTACAGTACAAAACCGGAAAAAGTCACTCGTGTTCTTGCCAATTTTCCGAAAGTTTGGAGAAACATCTGTGAAGTCGACCAATTACGGACCTAATTATGGCAACTGTTGCT
The DNA here is from genome assembly GCA_024533555.2 of Aedes koreicus. Classification (NCBI taxonomy): domain Eukaryota; kingdom Metazoa; phylum Arthropoda; class Insecta; order Diptera; family Culicidae; genus Aedes; species Aedes koreicus. The sequence goes on from JAHHFK020001073.1 coordinate 92,716, forward strand.
GCTACTGCCTGCGATCATGCTTGTGACCACTGTGGCACTCCGGTTCAAACCGATGACGATCACATAGCGTGCATGGGCTTCTGCGATCAGGTTACCCACATCCGTTGTGCAAAACTGAACGCTCCGTTTGTCAAAAACATCCAGAAGCGCAGCAACCTTTTCTGGATGTGCAGACAGTGTGCTCACCTTATGAATGTAGCTTGGTTTAAGACGGTCATGTCATCGATTGGCAGCGTAATCTGCTCTATCAAAGACAACCACGGGGAGATAATTACTGAACTGAAGCAGGCCATCTCGGACAACGGCAAGCAGATGGAGATGCTTTCCAGGAAGGTAACTGCGTCTACTCCGTCGAGCTCAAGGCTAACAGAAGGTCAACCTGCGCAGAAACGTCGACGCGAAGAACACTCAAAGGACCCTATGCCACTTCTCGGAGGAACTAAGATCCTACCATCAAACTCTGTTTTAACAGTTCCTCCGCCGAAGGAATTGTTCTGGCTTTACCTATCGAGAATCCACCCGAGCGTTAAATCCGAAGCGGTCATGCGTCTAGCTAAAGACTGCTTACAAAGCGAAGATCCAATCAAGGTTGTCCCGTTGGTGAAAAAAAATGCGGATTTGGCTTCCATGAACTTCATCTCGTTCAAAATTGGGATGGACGTAAACTATCGGGATGTAGCTCTAGATCCGGCCTCGTGGCCCAACGGAATCATGTTCAGAGAATTTGAGGATGTAAACACAAATAAATATTGGGCGCCGACCAAGACTCGCATATCTGGTTCAACACCACGAATCGAATTAACTCCTGCCTCCGGCTCGAATCAGTCAACAAGTTTTTTATCACCAACTTCGGACATGGGTATGCCATCAATGGACTCCTTCATCGCCATCAATCATCCCAGAAAGCGCTGCCTGCCGCACTATGGGAGACCCCAAGCCACTCGGCCCAGTCGCGCTAGCCGTTTCCTGCCATCAAAGTCGTTCTGACCCTGCGGTCGAGTTCGGTGGGCGGGTCTCCCAACCTCTTCGTTCAGGCAAGTATGCATTCGTTTTCGACAAATCTCCGCTCAATCATCCTCCGTGTTCTAGCGCCTGCAATCGACGTCCATTAAGCGAACAACGACTAAGTTTTGCAAACGGGACACCGGGACGCACAATTGCCGCAAGCTCTAAGGAAGCCCCTAGTCCACTTAACGCAGTCGAGCCCCACCTGCCAGCGACGAGCAGCCATCCCGGTCCTGTGTTTGAGTTGGGAGACGGGGTCTTCCGGACCTCTACTTCAGGCAAGTACACTGCTTCTTCGGAAAACTCGTTCCCTGAATCGATTGTTGTTTCCAGTCCATCCCCTACAAGACAGCCCCGATCTATCTCTACAAACCGGACTTTTAGACGATCGAGACCGAACGTTCCAAACGATAAGAAAGGCCCTGCTGTGGAACGCCGTTGTCAAGGCCTCACAATCTACTACCAAAATATCGGGGGAATGAATTCTGACGTCGACGACTATCGACTGGCAGTATCGGACCACTGCTATGATTTGATTGCACTAACCGAAACTTGGCTCGATTCCCGAACGGCTTCCTCTCAAGCGTTCGGGTGTGAGTATGAGGTCTTTCGCTGCGACCGAAATTCGAGTAACAGCCGAAAGTCTACTGGAGGTGGTGTTCTCGTGGCAGTTCGATCCAACTTGAAGGCAAGAGTCATAGAAAATGAGGAGTGGAACTGTGTGGAACAAGTCTGGGTCGCCGTCAATCTGAGTGATCGCGCACTGTACCTATGTGCGGTATATATTGCACCTGACGGAGTTCGTGACAACGATCCGTTTGCCGGTCCGTTTCGCGATAATGGAGAATGCAACTCTTGTTGACGAGGTGATCGTCCTTGGCGACTTCAATCTAGCTGGTATATCGTGGAAAATGTCTCACAGCGGCTTTCTCCATCCAGACCCAACACGCTCTGTATTTCACACAGGGTCAGTTAGTCTTCTTGATAACTATAGCGCAGCCACGCTATCTCAATTCAACCACGTTGTAAACGAGAACAACCGAAGCTTAGACCTCTGCTTTGAAAGCGCTCAGGACACCGCTCCATTCATCTCTACGGCTCCAACTCCTCTGGTAAAGGTGGCTCCTCACCACCCTCCTTTAATTGTCGCCGTGGAAGGTAACCACGTTCGAGATTTTGACGCATCTTCTGCTACTGTGTCATACGATCTCCGGAAAGCCGATCACCGTAGTATCGTCGGCGTGCTGTCTAACATAGCCTGGGAGAGCATCCTTGATCCCGAAAACGTCGATTCCGCCGCGCAAACTTTTTTACACGTCTTGGCATATGCCATTGACAGGCACGTTCCAAAGAGAGTCCACCAAAAAGAGTCGCACCTTTCTTGGCAAACTAGCGAATTTCGAAAACTGAAATCGACTAAGAGAGCGGCTTTGAGAAAATTCACTAAATATCGTACGCTTGCCCTGAAAAACCACTACGTCAGGATCAATCATGAGTTCAAGTGAGTGAGCCGTCGATGCTACTCGTCATATTTACGAGGGATTCAGTCCAAACTCAGGTCGCATCCGAAGTCTTTTTGGAAGCATGTAAACGAGCAGCGCAGAGAGTCTGGCCTACCATCCTCAATGGTGCAAAACGTTGAAGTCGCTTCATCCCCCAGGAGAAATGCCGCCTGTTTTCCGAAAAGTTTTCCAGTGTTTTCTCCGGTGAGAGATTGACTGATGAACTCGTTACATCAGCAGCTAACAATGTGCCACTAATATTCAATTTCGGTCATAGCACTGGCGAACTGAAATATCCGATTCATCTAATGCCTTTCTACATGATTACAACCGCCGCAAAACAACTCAAGACGACCTATAGTCGATCAAAATCACTGGACCAGATGGAATTCCTAGAAGTAGTCGGAACCCCAGACGAACTGGTAGTTTCCCCGTCAGTATTCCTGAAACACTGACATCCGTTGCTGCCCCTTTTAAAAAACAATATGTCCGTACGTTCCGGAGAGGCAGTGTTCCCATCCTGCTGGAAATTCACACATATGTTTCCGGTCCACAAGAAAGGAAGCAAAGGAGGCATGAATAATTATCGTGGAATTACTTCGTTGAGCGCGATCTCGAAGCTATCTGAGTTAGTCGTCATGGAGCCTCTACTTTCTCATTGCAAGCAATATCTGAGTTGTGATCAACATGGTTTTACTTCCGGTCGTTCCACCACTACTAATCTACTGTGTCTTACATCGTATATCACGGATAGTATGGCTGAACGAGCTCAAACTGACGTCATATATACCGACTTGTCAGCAGCATTCGACAAGCTAAACCCCGCCTTTGCGATTGCGAAACTAGAAAAACTTGGGGTTAGCGGCAACTTTCTTCGATGGTTTCGTTCATATCTGACCGATCGACAGCTGATGGTCACTATTGGGAACTGCCAATCTGACATTTATCCAGCCACGTCAGGGATACCTCAAGGAAGTCACCTGGGACCGTTGATCTTCCTACTATATTTCAACGATGTGAATTTGGTCATCGAAGGCCCACGACTATCGTATGCAGACGATCTTAAAATCTACTTTCGGATTCGTACGACCGATGACTGCATCTTCCTCCAACGTCAATTTGAAGCTTTCGCCAGATGTGTGCAACTTAAACAGAATGAAGAAAACCGGCGAAGAATTATGTAATTAATCGGAAGTAAGAACCGATCATATTTACCTACAGATGTCGAAAGGATCAACAATAGATCGTGGTGAATGGCAAGTAAAAGATTTGGGAATTATTCTGGACTCTCAACTTTCATACAAGCAACACATCTCGTATGTGGTTCATAAGGCGTCGAGGACATTGGGCTTCATCTTCAGGATAGCAAAAAAATTCTCTGACATCTACTGCCTCAAATCACTGTACTGTTCGGTGGTGCGATCCACATTGGAGTATTGTTCTACAGTTTGGAACCCAAATTACAACAATGGTGCTGAGAGAGTGGAGTCCGTTCAACGACGCTTTCTTCGATTTGCTCTAAGAAACCTGCCGTGGAGGGACCAGTTTCATCTGCCTAGCTATGAAAATTGTTGCCTGCTGATCGATCTGGAGCTTCTCCGTACCAGAAGAGAAACCTCGGGGGCTTTTTATTGCGGATATATTACAAAGGGAAAATAGTTTGCCTCCCTACCGGGGTAAAAATTTAAGTTTTCCTTTTAACCCTAGGGGCGCTTAAAACAATAAGATGCTGAGACCACCTCCCCGCCGTAATAACTACAGCGGGGGCGGGGGCGTCTGGGGGGTGTATTGGCGTGTCCACCGGGGGTCTTATTTCGACTTTCACCATTCACGCCAGATGTTGCGTCGGCGGTTTACCACGTTTTTCAACGTTGCTTCCGGTGTTGCATAACTATATGACCGTTTTTATGTACACGTATTTTTATTATTTGACCCTACGCTTTAAATTAATTTATTTTCAACATCATTGGGGCCACATTGAGCCTCTTGATGTCAATAACAAGTAAATAAATGAAGCTTGACAATTCAGATAAGGAAAATAATTCAATTTTTTATTTAAACATTTAGTCACATTTTGATCGCTACACCCTTTACCTAATCAATGTTTCAGTCAATTGTGAACAATTTCAAATTGATTAGATTTATTGAAAAAACGAAACTTCTCGACCTTGAAAACCAATTCCTCGACCCACCTGATCCAGCAGATTGTGTGGCTAGCCTATTAACAGCGGAAAACTTCCAGCACAATGATTTTCAGTACTCAGACAAACCTGCAAAGAGGAACATAGAAAAATCTAGTGGTGAAAATGAATCCAGCGTGGTAGAAAATAGACTCGAATTGCTGGTGTTTGCTATTTTTAACTGCTAGCTTAGGTTGAGGGCACAAACTTGGTTATACATCTCACTAAAAGCCTGCCGGTCGTGACGGTTCAACGCCTAATCCATTTCGAACAAGTCTGCTGATGGCAAACGATAAGCAAACGTCGAGCAAACACTTCGCGTGCCGAACGTCCATTACACTAAACTTCCGATGTTTGAGGCTTCCGCATCCAACCCTCCATCTGAGCGCTGTTATATTAATTGCTGAGGCTTCTTTTCGGGGTTTGTCGATTATAACGATTTTTTTTTGTCGGAATCTGACCTCACGTGAATTGTGCTTTTTCCGACTTGAAGTTCCGCAGTTATGAATGTTGAAATTCTAAACATCGGCATCAGTCCTGGCCCATCTGCCACTGCAGTGACGCGTCGTCGGTTTGGGGTTTATCACTCTGTGAATGAACGCATTGTGGCGCACTTCCAGGGTAAATTATGCATGAGCGTTACTGTTGTTATCCGCATTCGCGAAATTCGAGTGGCCGGACTGCAGATGTGTCTGATCACGTGCCGGCCACAAATTATCGTCGTTCATTGACAAAGTTCCGATTGTACTTTTGTGAGTGAATTGACGTAAAATGACGAATGAACACCCATTGGATCCGATTTTTCGTGAAGTTCAATTTCAAATTAACTCCGACGTTGAGTACATTTCTTGCGTTCAGAATCATTAGCGCCTATCTTCAATGATTAGTTCTCGATATCGATTTTCTGTATGCTCATCAAAATGAGTATTATTTCGAAACATTTCTAAGCCTGTATGATAAACGGCCACATTAGGTAGCAAATTCAATGTCAAACACGCCAATAAACGTTACCCAAAAAGGATATTGTCAAAAGAGAAAACCGACGAAAAGGAGCGGTCATTGTAGATTCACCCTAGTGATAATGAACGCTAGATTTGTTTTGCTATCTTTGTTTGAATGTTTTTAAATTTCATAAAAAGTAGAATTTGCACAGGAAATCAGGAGAAACTAGGTATGTTTCAACGACCTTGCAGTGATTTTTTATGTTATCATTGCAAACAACCAATTAGCAAGACATGAAGCCTCCCATCCACTTGTTAGTAGCAATAAACAAGAGCAAGTATTTGCGTGTTTGTTCAGGCCTGATGAGTAACTGTTGTGTCGAAGTATTATGCGATGGATCGAAACTCCCGACTGCCGAGGAAACTCAATGTGCAAATATATGTAGTACACAAATAAACCATTCATTGGCTGTACGTATCGGATGGCAATGTTTGCTGAAGAACTGGGTGCCATGGGTATTCGTTTGCATTGCTGTGAAAATGTTTCAGTACGATTTTCGAACCTTGATAGCCATAAGCTATCGTCACGCAATGTGATCACTCTACTGGCACTTGAGAAGGATTTTTCGTAGAAGATGTCTCCTCGTTTCTGATTATTTGTTTGCATGGCTATTAAACTTTCTGTCTTAGGAAACCTACCTACATGTATTTGTTGTTCTGGAATATGAATAGATTGTATTTAACAAACCACTAGATTTATCTACCGTCCACGTTGTTTTGAAAACACGTCCATTACTCTGAATAAAAAATAAGAATATTAAACTACCGTAGCGTCACACTGTGGATTGAAGCGTGACAAACAAACAGATTGAGGTCATATTCGCAATCGATTATTCATCCCTCAGCATGGTCATTTTTTTCTCATTCACCTATTTGTGCCGACTAGAACCAGCAGCCACTTCTATTCCACCGTGACAAATGATATCTGGATAAAGTGACAAATGGTTAACAGGACAGAAAAACAAGTTGTTTTCCACACTTTCCCTATCTTAGTATGGGTTATCTGCCATATACAAGAATAGCTGTGGGGTTGAAGATAAAGCAGAGAATGGGAAAGCATTTTCATTTCCCAAGCGACCGATGACCATCGATGGGAACGCCTGATAGCTCGTCTACCACTAGAAGAATGTTACGGTCCAACTGGAACAGCTCACCTCGCTGAAAGTTTTATAGAACTGAGATGTTTGTCAAACCAAACGTCTTAATCATACGCAGAAATCGAAATGGTTCCCTCGATTGGCTTCAAATGGTGGATTTTATGGCTGTAAGGAGCCTTTGCATTGCACAGTGGGCAAAAATGGACCCAAACCTACAAATAAGTGAAGAAGTTGAAAAAGTTCATCGAAAATGACTGATTCTTAAGGGAAAAACTCTCACAAATTCAATGATGCCAAAATCAGCCACCGCACGCAACTGTCCCATTCGAGAATACTAGGGAAAACTCTTCGTTTTGCTGCATTATAGGGAATTGGGACAAAATAAGCCCTATAGTCTCAGCGCACAGTTGCTTGCGGTGGCTGATTTTGGCAACAATGAATTTGTGAGAGTTTTTCATTTAAAAATCAGTAATTTCCACACTTTTATTATTGTTTGTTGTATTCTCTCAATACGCGGAGTAACGATCTATGATGAAATTTGTCAGAAGCAGATAATTTCCCATCAACATGAGAGGCTCTAGGAGTGGACAGTAATTTCTTGCTAGAACTAAAAGAAATGAAGAGAAAGTATTGATAGTTCCGTTTAGCGTAACAGCAGGCTATGAAATTGAAGGATACAAGTTGAAAACGAATACTACCGTTCAGCCCTCCGCTCGTTTTCAACTTGTATCTTTCAATTTTGAAAGCTGCGTTAAAAATTTATGGATTTCGGGAATTTTATTTGTGGGGTTGGTGTTTTCCTGGGTTTTAAGGTGATTCAGGGTAAACTTTAATTTTTCCCATGTTCCAGAGATGCAAATCTTGTGTTTAAGTGGATCATAGCTGACAGAGCTGAAACTGTAATCGAATGCTTACCGCAAATGTGCACACGTATAATATAAGACACTAAGGTCTGTATCCGCAATAATCCTCAAAACATGAATAAAACATAAATTTCGCATTATATTTCCGTCGTAGTTGTTTATTTCAGATTCATGGGATGTGTTTTAACAATTTGTGAAGACAAAACATAGTTATTCGGTATTTGCATCAAATTTTCGAACTTTGCGCTTAACTCCGTCCATTAGGGTTTGTACAGACTCTTCAGAGATCGTAGAAGCCGTCTTTGTCCAAATTTGCTGGAAGTGTTTGATATCTTTGATTCCTTGCTTCTTTCCAGAAAGCTTCCGCTTCATCAGAGCCCAATATCTCTCGATTGGTTGCAGCTCTGGGCGTTTTGGCGGGTTTGAGGTTTTTGGTACAATGTTCACTTGATTTGCTTGGTACCACTCCATCACAGTTTTAGCATAGCGGCATGATGTCAAATCGGGTCAGAACAAAGGTTTTTCTTTGTGACTTTTGATGAAGGGTAGCAATCGCTTCTGCAGACACTCTTTCTGATAGATCTCCTTGTTGATTGTGCCTGTAGTGACGAAAGATTTACTCTTTTTGACACACGTGCAAATTGCTTGCCACACAAGCTATTTTTTTTGGGAAATTTCGATGCCTTCTTCGTTCTGAAATGCTCAGCTGTAGCATTTCTGGCCATAGCAGGATAAAAAGCCAGCCCTGGAAGCTGCTTGAAATCCTCCAGGACATAAGTTTCATCGTCCATAACAACGCATGAAAACTTCGTCAAATATTCGCAGTACAAACGTCGAGCCCGTGATTTTGCTGCCAAGTTCTGTTTGTCGTTGCGATTTGGAACTGTTTTTACTTTATACGACTTAAGTCCCAAACGTTGTTTTGATTTTTGGACAAAACCAGGCGACGTCCCTATTTTACGAGCCACCGTTCGAATGGAGAGATTTGGGTTTTTCGTTAATATCCTTTTCACCTTTCGGTCCATGATAGGATCAGCGCGTCCAATGTTTTTGTCACTTCTCGGTTTCCTCTCCACCGTCAAACGTTCCGAAAACGATTTGAGCACATCGTGAACAGTGGATTTAGGCAACTCCAATGTTTTCGCAAGGTCCGGTATTGACAAGTCAGGATTTACCGTACGCCCGTACAAAATTCGCTGGCGTACTTGTTTTTCTTTCGTCGCCATCTTGAATACTAAACATGAAATGTAAACATCAATCATAGTCTTTTTCATCATAGGCTATTAGCTATACCGCAGTGAAATTTTTAATTCCTACGTGCAATATTTCAAAAGTTACAATGATTTGAGTGTGTCCGGATTAATGTGGATACAGACCTTAGACTCTAATTTTGTCTATGTATTATAGAAATAACACACAAACTTTTTTTTTTTCGATTTGTAGAATACGTTTCCTTAAGTTTCAATAAAGTCAGCATTAAAACTTAACATCAGTTCACGTTTGGATAACCAGATAGAAATAACATTGAAAAACGGGCCAACATTCGTTTAGCCGAATGGTAAAATTTTATCAGGGAGCTTTTGCAGTGTTGCCATGTCGATTTTGGCCCAGCACTCTTGAATTGCTGTTTCCCTGCCCTTCGGTTCAGAAAAGGGTATGGGCACGTTCTGCCGGCTTGGTCGCGGCAGATTTCATGTGTGAATAGGCTGCCATATCAACGTCCAAAAGTGCCTGAACCAAATGGACAGCTTGTAATGATCTTTTGAGAATGCGATGGGGGATCATTGCCCTGATATTTGCAATTGTAGCACGTAGTAAAATGTTTCTTGTCTTCTATAACTAAACGTAATGGAATGGAGTAAACGAGTGGAAACTCATCAGGAATGATCTCTCATATGCATCCGTCAAACCATTCTGAACGGCCGTTGTGAGAATATCATAACGCATGTTACCAGTTACTAATGCTTCTCTCCTTTCTCCTGTTCTCTTCCCTATCCCATGGCCATGAGCGGTGCCTCATGACATATTGTGAGTCTCGTTATGCGCTGCTAAAGTCAGCTCTTCAAAAGCAGAAACACCGAGACGGAAATATGGACCTTACATCAAAGGCAAGTTGAAGCAGTAAGTGAGGAACGGTATATAACCCTAACCAATTTTGCTTTCAGCCAAATTTTCTAACACAAACATCACGGTAAGATGATTTCAAAATCAAAATCACATTAATTTCTCTAAATTTTTCATATATTTATACAACACCATATGCTGGGATGAAGGGAGGGACCATCAGAGCACCCGATTGAAACGATTTGGATAGGAAGAGTGCACACTAAGAAATTATTAATGTTGCACAAGACGCAATTCTTTTTTGTAAAAAGCTGGGGAACGTAAACAAAGATTTCGTGTAAACTGAAACTGATTAATTTTTTTTCTCGTCTCTTTCATCTCATTCTTATGTGCTAAAATGTGTGGGGGGAATTAATATTTTGGTAGTGTGTGTGGTAAGTAATACTATTGTGAAAAAGAAATGGAGAGATTAAGGAGGTTATAGGTGGTTGTGGGTTTTTTTTTTTTGGGGGAATTCTTTATGATGTGACGCATGCAGTCGAGAATCCTCAAAATGTCGTTCAAAGATCTCGATGCGACAGATCCTTAAATTTGACACACTGAATCTCAGTTTTCAAAACCGATCAAAAAGTGATCACTTAGCACAATTATACGGGATCTGATCTATGCAATCCAGAACTTCAATGAACTCGTTTCTCAGAATTAAGAATTCAGTGGTTTCTGAATTGATCGAAAAGTGACAATTTTTCCGAGGGAATGAGATCTTTGAGATACCGTGGAATGTTGCTAAAGTGACCAGAAATTCTCGAAATGTCCGTCAATGAACTTGTTTCGCCAAATCATAAAGTTTTACATGTCGCAAGCTAGGTTGCAGAAGGAAATAATAAGTTTCCCTTCTTACGGGAAAAATCTACCCGGCTACACCCCGAAACAGATGCAGAACTATGTGGTCAATTTATTATGTCCATCCAGAATTTTAAATTTGAGACATGTCCGGTTCTTTTGAAGCATGATTGATGCAAATCGGTTTAGAAACAAAAGAGATATGATTTTCCTTATCATTTTTTGAATGCCTGAAAGGTACGAAGAATGGAAAAGTGTTAATCAATATTAAATTTAGAAACTAAAATTTATAACTTTAAAACGGCCAGGTGATGACTGATGACCATAAATCAGTTCTTGGTCATTTGACAACCCGTACCACGGCGGGTAATTGATGAATGCAATATGGTTTGCATCACACGTGTGTGACCTTGTAATGCAGAACGATGTAGGCATTTCCTTGCAATAAATTGACTTTCAATCCTTTGAAATCATAATGCATGCTGCGCAAGAGTTTGACTGTACAAGTCTTTTTCCCCATGGAAAATGTGTCACCATGTTTTTCCAACCCTTTGTTACACCAAAATCGATTCAGTGGATAGAATGGGTACCGTTGTAATATCATTTGAAAATCTTCATTTCCATACACTATGCGGCGACAAGTTCATGTGTGTTACTCGAACATCTTCCATAACATTGATAATTTATTAGAAACAATAGCTAAGAATACAAAAGGAGTGCAGTTCGGATCTAATCAACGAGAACTAAAGGGGGGAAAAGGTCACCATCAAAATGTCATGAAAGGTACTATATTTGAAAGATAGAACCATGCGGATTAGAACCACCTCTTTCCTGCAACATTGTTTGCCCTTCGTACAGAAGAAAGTATACACATCTCTTGGAAAGCAAATTGTTGAGTCGAGGAACATCAGTTGCATAGACCATTCAATTTAGCGCAACAAAATGTGTTTAGTGTAAATATGTGATGCAACAAATCAAGTCATTTTCTCAGCAGCGACTGAATTGAATTGAACTACGGTTGAACTTTTTTTTAAATCAGTCTGTTCCAGACTAAATATAAGAGATGAAAGAGCTTGTTCTGCTAAATATGAGTATGTATAATTTCAAGGATGGATGCAAGGCAGACATTAGGCTCTTGAGTGAGTTTTTTTTAATTGAGTTAGTCGAATGAATACCATGATGTACGAAAAAAAAAGGCTGGTAAATGACTGGACAAAGCGTACCAAAAGCATTTATATGCCTGCAGGTATAAAATATATCCCACTGTGGTCCTAACCCTCTTGTTCAGTAGCTCCTATCCCTTCTAATAGTGGCGCCGGTAACCATACACACTACCTAAATGTCATGTAAATTTCATTGCCCTGAGACTGACACATGTAAGCTTCCTTTAGCATATAAGAAAGAGTTGAAAGAGATGAGAAAATAAATTCAATCAAACACATCTTTCGTCGAATTGCGTATGTGTCAGTTTTAGGAGACATAATTTTACACGAAATCTTTGCTAACGTTGCCCAACTTTTTACAAAAATAATTACGGCACGTGTAAAATTCATAATTTCTAAGTGTGTAGGAGAGATCATGTAACCAATCCCAGTGGAACCTTAGTCGTATGCTGACAGAGATGGTATCCCATGTTAGGGGCGGCTAAAAACAGCGTCTGTTCTCCAGCTAAGGGGCGCCGGCATCCGAGTATCTTCCATATAGGCGGTTAGACCATAAATAAACCCTTGCACAAAACATAACAATTGCAACGAATACTCTAATAGAAAACTCCGAGCAGATTAATTAGCATAGTCCAAGGCAAGGAAAATGGATCAACGATTGTAAACTCGGAACATGGAATTGCAGATTTCTCAACTCTGTTGGAAGTACCGGTGTGCTATCTGATGTTTTGAAAGACCGCAAATTCGACATCCTAGCACTGTAGCAGGTTTGTTGGAAGAAAAAATGGATGCCTGCGTTTGGCGATTACACAATTCACCAGAGCTGCGGAGAGTCGCACAAGCTCGGTACAGTTTTAACCGTGATGGGGAAAATGAGGAATCGTGATTGGCGCCTGGTTAATGACAGAATGTGCGTGTTGAGGATAAAGGGCCGTTTCTTCAACGTAAGCATAATTAATGTTCACTCTCCCCATCATGAAAGCACTGAAGACGACAACTATGCTTTCTATAGCAGCTGGAACGTGAATACGATCGCTGTCCTAACCATGACATCAAAATCGTCATCGAGGACTTAAACGCACAGGTAGACCATGAGGAGGAATACAGACCGGTGATTGGAAAGTTCCGTTGCCCATTACCTATTGAACGGCTTATGGGGAAATTGCCTCCACATATTTATGAAGGCCTGAACCTGCTGTTTGCGGACGGCTCGTTAATAGAGGAAGAGATTGGCTACGGGGTATCTGGGAGAGCCATAAGCCGTTGCGGTCGGTTACCCGGCGGGCATCTGCGGTATCTTCTCAGCTGAGCCCTACGTGCTCTTGCAGGCATGCAAGTTGTCAAATGGGACTCAGACTGTTGTGTTCGCCGACTCTGCGTGTTGTCTATCTGCCCTTGAGCATGGGCAGGTGGGACACTCGTGGCTGTTGGAAGTACAACAGTTTGCTAACGTACCCTTTGTCTGGGTACCTGACCACGCAGGTATACCTGGTAATGAGGCTGTTGATAAACTAGCAAACCAGTGTCGTCATGCTCAGCTGGGGGACCTATCTGTCCCGTACAGCGACGCTATCCACTGGGTGAAGCGGACCTCTCGATGCGCGTGGGAGGACTCATGGTAGAACAACCGCGAAGCGTTCCTACGTAACATCAAGAATACCACGCAACCCAAGTAACAATTTTAGTTTTATTCTAGCCGTATAGCATTCTTCCCAGCTTTGTTGATAAAACTACATTCAAAACTGTTTTGTCTACCAACACCTCCTCTGTGCTTCTTTAAATCCAAAATTTGTACAAAGTGGCTCACTGTATAGACGGTTGTGAAAACAAGTTAATAAAACCATTATAAGATCATAAAGATTTTGAATATATTATAGTGATAAATACTATGACCACTTGAGAACCTTCATAAAACCTTTTGGCTGCCATGAAAACCTGCATGCGGCCAAATGGCCACAGCTGTCAAACTTCACTGTGATATCGTGGTTGGTTTTTGTTGTTCTGCTTTGTTCGATTATCTGCTTTTCTGATTCATTTAGCAATAAATAATATCGAAGAAAAAAGGTCAAGTGATGCGGGAGATTTTGTTCGATAGCAAAATATCCTAAGCAAATTGAGTTTTTTACAGCGTATCATGCTACAAATCGTATGCGCATTTAATTTTGTGGTGAATATTGGCACGATAAGAGCCGAAAATTAATGCGCCTCGGAATTTATGCGAGGTCACAACAACAAACACAACATTGATACAAATATATTCGATAAATTAATCATGAATTTCTTGAAAATTGATGGAATACAATGAGGTTATCTAAAAAAATCAATTCTGCGGATCTACAGTTTATTTGCATTACATTTAGAATTTGGTGCATTTATTTTTCCCAATTTCAATTATTTCGTATATTTCAATATGGTGATTGGAAAAAAATCCACAATTCTGGCATAAAGCCAAGTTTTCTTCGCAATGACTACTTTAAAACTATTTGGTTAATTGGTGGCTTCCCTTAATGCAAATTTGCCGTTTAATGCATTTACTGGATACAAAATGGTTTTAAAATGCCTTTTCAACTGACCATAATAAGATAATATGAATGAGTCCTAAAACGACATTTCAAAATAGCATATTATGAGTTCATAAAGTCAAAATAAAACCTTTGATAGGAGTAAAAGGAATTTGAATAAACGAGGTTTTAAGAACGTTTTAAACAAGCTGTGTAGATACCCATTAACCTGGCTAAAATATGAAACCTATTGGCAGCTCTTGGTTTCATAATAAAAACCAAATTGATTTCTAGTGGCTTTGATAAAACCTTAATAAAACTTAATAAAGCAGTATGTTACTTGGGAAGAGTGGAAAGATATGCCCTACCCTCGAGATCAGAAGATTCTGATTCGGCTGAGGATAGGACATACTCGACTTACACACGTGCCTCGAATCAACGGTAGTAAGGCCTACTGCCAAGGATGCGGAGCGGAATTAGATATTAACCATCTATTAGTCCCTGCTAGAGCACAACTGAGAGTTGAAACGGGAGTTATAGGCACAATACGTGAAGTATTGTACAACGATCGTAGTACAGGACTATCTGTACTGAAGTACCTAAGGGCGCTGGACTTATATGATAAAATATAAGCCAACAAATAGAGGTCGAACTTTAAAAGAAAGTAATTACTACTGACAACAATCATAGACCTCCAAGCGGCCAGTAAGAGGGTCAATGATGCCATATCGAACATCTTGTAGGTTTCGATGAGGGATAAAAGCAGAAAAGAGCTAAAGTATAGAAATAGAGGGAATGGGGAGCACGCTACTGCGCTCTGGTGCTTGTGGTCCTTATGCCGTCTCGAATCAACTAAAACGTCTACAGCAGACGTACAGTTTAAAGAGACGTTAATAAAATGAATCAAATGAATCTCTACGTTCCTGTCTGACCATACTGGCCACTTATCAAACTTTAAGGTTTTGTTAAAATAAGTCTTCGGAGGAAATTCTGAGGGTGTCTGACCATACTGGCCACCTAGGGTGACCCTCCGGAGCCCAGATTCCTCCGGAAAAGTGGCCATATTCAAATCGTTGCCAAAACCTGGCTTGTGACCCATCAAACTACAGGATTTTGAAAAAATAGGTCATGAAAAGACGTTTTGATGAGTTTTGACCATACTGGACACTTGGGAAGGCCCTGCGGAATCCGAGTTCCTCCGGTAAAGTGACCATATTCAAATCTTTTACAAAACCTGGAATGCGACATATCAAACCTTTTGATTTTGTAAAAATAGGTCTTCAGAGGACATTCTGAGGGTGTCTGGCCATACAAGCCACTTGAGGTGACCCTCCGGAGTCCAAATTCCTCCGGAAAAGTAGCCATATTCAAATCGTTGCCAAAACGTGGCTTGCGATCCATCAAACTACAGGATTTTGAAAAACAAGGTCATGAAAAGACGTTTTGAGGATTTCTGACCATACTGGCCACTTAAGAAGCTCTTGCGGGATCTGGGTTCCTCCGGGAATCCCAAGTAGCAATTCAAATGCAAATTGGTTTTATTCATGTTTTATGGTAGTTTTATCATAGCATTATGGAGTTCATCCGGTTTTATCGGGGCATTTTCCAAGTTAAGGTGGTTTTAATTCCTTAACAGTTCTCAAGAGTGATTAAAGAACACTTGAAGAAACCTCCATAAAACTACATCATTTATAAGTGTAATTCACCTTATCAGTAGTTTTATAAGTTACTTGATCCCCCTCTCAAGACATTGTTTCGCAACTTGCATAAAACCTGATAAAAGTTTTGTAAAAGTTTTATGACATTCTTCATTAAGATGAATGTATCTTGGAAATGCTGCCATAAAACTCTCTTAGAACCATTTGATTTTAAATAAGAGCACATATTCTTGAGAAAGAACATTATGTGAAAAAAAAAACAAACTGTCACAATGGACGCCCACAGGTGGAACAAATTAAAAACCAGCGGATCGTTCAAGCGGAAATTCAATAAAAACCTATTCAATATATTAAACACTCCTTCATCTCAGCCACCAACGACAATTTTTTTTTTGACCATTCCATTGGATTCGCAGCCTACTGAGACTAACTTATCAAAAGGGTCCATGCGTTATGCGTAAAACGAATAAAATAAAATGGTGCAATGTGTCACCAGTTGAAAACCGAAATGCATAACTCATGATATTTGATTTTATGCCAGTTATGCAAGTTAAACCTAACATCTCAGGTAGTGTGTTATATGGCGCACCACCGTGGAAATACAGCGCAGTACTTTTGACGTAAGGTTTAATGTGCACTTCGATTGTAAAATGTTATGTTAATGTTGAATTCTCCCGAGTCGTGCATTTCAGTTCCCAATAGGCTACACAATATTTACTCGTTGCAGGTAAAAATTAGTATATCATCTGAGCGAAAATCGATTTTTCCCATGATCCGCACTTTTTATCCAAAGTCGGAAGTAGTGCGCTGGAATCGCTCAGTGATCCACTACACAGTGCACTTCTTCCAACGCTAGGTTCAGCGTACAGATCAAGAGAAAAATCATCTTTCGCTCAACTGATGTTTCAGCCATCGACGCAATATTATTATCTGTTCTTCTTCCCAAATCCATTGTTAGCATATTCAAGTTAGAGTTTTTTTTTAAATGTTTTAATCGACTTACGCTGGTGATTAAAAACATCAAATTATAAGCTGTAATTATGAACAACAACTATGCATAGGCACTTTTGATTTGGACGTTCACATTTTCTTTGTTTATGATGTGCCTTCTCCACAATGATTTTATGGCTATCTTACGAAAGACTTGTTTACCTTGAGCAATTCAAACAAGTTTTATTCAAGCGTTACTCCTCTTTTTCAAGAATAGAACAAGTAAAGATGAACTTATCGCGCTCCTAAAAAAATCTTGTTAGTCTTGTGCAAGAAATATTAGTTTTATATGCGTTTTATGGTAGTTTTAGATAAAACCATTGAAAAAATGGCGAGCGTGGCTATTCTGGATTCCCTCCAAATGGTAGCCATTTTCATTTATATGCAACAAAACTCTCGTTTTCCAATGCTACGAACAATTTCTGCTGTTTAAAATACATTTTGAAACTTATAATGGATTGTAGACACAATTTATTCAAGATCTAACAATTTATCAGCCTTGTCACCTAATTGTTGAATTGTCAAGTATTTTTTATTATTCAAATAAATCAATGTTCTAGCAATGATTCCGTGGCGCATTAAAATTTTCGAACTTTTATGTTATAAAACACCAATAAACTGAACGTCGCATGAAAAATTCATCAATTGCAGGATAAAAAACTCAAGCATTAATGGTCAATTTTACAATTAAGTTAAATACGTATCCACTTTGGAAAAGAAACATCATATGTATATCGATGTTTTCTTTTCTCTCTTTCTCCCCATTCAGCAGAACGAATCCAAAAATGGAATCTTCGAAACATATTTGTGACGGACTGGAAGTGTTCTTAAAGAGGAAAATCATAAAACTACCAAAACTTGTGGTAGTTTTATCATAGTTTTAAGCATGTCCTGCATGTCATTACAAGTATGTACCGATAAAACTATCAAGTTTTAAGCGAATCTTGGGAAATAGTCTTGAGAACCTCCTGTAGTATGGGCCTTTTTGAACTTATGAGGGTTTTATGGCTGTTTTATCGATGTCATGTAGAATATCTAGTTTTATGCGTGGTTTTATGAAATGAGTCTTGAGAACTTCTTCAAGTGTACCTTAAAATTGAATTTGTTACTTGGGAAGTTTTGCAAAATCATAAAGTTTGGTATGTCGCAAGCCAGTTTTGGAAAAGATTTGAATATGGCCATTTTTTCCCGGAGGAACTAGGATCCCGCAAGAGCTTCTTAAGTGGCCAGTATGGTCAAACATCCTCAGAATGTCCTTCGAAGACAAAGTTTTGCAAAATCATAAATTTTGATGTATCGGAAGCCAGGTTTCGGTAAAGATCTTTCCCGGAGAAACTCATACCCCGCAAGCGAGAGTGACCAGTATGATCAGATACCCTCAGAATGTCCTCCAAAAACCTATTTTTGCAAAATCATGAAGTTTGATATGTCGCAAGCCATGTTTTGGAAAAGATTTGAATATGGCCATTTTCCCGGAGAAACTCGGATTCCGCTGCTCCTTCTTAAGTGACCAGTATGTTCAGACACCCTGAGAATCTCCTCCAAAGACCAAGTTTTGCAAAATCACGAAGTTTGATATGTCGCAAGCCAGGTTTTGGAAAAGATTTGAATATGACCACTTCTTTTAGTGGCCAGTATGGCCTGAAATCCTCAAAATGTCTTTTGATGACCTAGTTTTGCAAAATCATGAAGTTTGATATGCCGCATGCCATGTTTCGCATCTAAAAACATTTTGTCAATCATCCCAGGACAGGTACTTACCCCAGTACTTCCACCTTGGAATCCGAAACTATTGAAATTTTCAGAATAACCAGCACAGATCAATAAATAAGGATAATTGTGTGATCTATTGCAAAAACCGCATCAAAATCCGATGTCTAACAATGGAGTTTCATCAATTTTAAATCTTTTTTTTTTTTTTCTTTTCAGAGGAGTTGGGGACGTTAGTGTTAAGAATCAATTCTTTTTCAATTCCTTCAATTCTTTGTAGGTTTGGGTCCATTTTTGCCTACTGTGCAGTGGTGTATTTGTAGCTAGTCGGTGTGGGCGCAACCACGAGGAGCAAAATAAGGTGCTCGTGTGTGATACTGTTGGTAGCCATAGTTTGGTGATGTGCAACGTGTAACAAATGAAACAACTTGCTTTTTAAGAAAAGAGAGAAAGTTTAAAAATGTGGAACATTTAAAATCCATCCTTTTCAGAACGACAAATTTGATTTCCCTAGCTAAAGAGTTTGATTAATCACACTACACTTTCTCATCACCATGATTACTGTCTACTCCTAGAGTCTCATGGTGACGAGAAAATATTTCCTTCTAAAACATCATCTGACCGTTAGTTCAATTTGCGACCGTATGCTTTAAACTTTCGCCACAGCGTATATCTTCCGTGAAATGCCATCACTGAAAGAAACCAAATAATTTTTATTTATTAAGTTATGATTAAATTTCCGCAAAACAAGTGACATTTTTGTATCACTGCCTTGTTAGTGAATGATTCAATGTGTTACAATTCAATGTTACCGGTGCTCTTGCAATGATTATGTCAACAAAACTCCCTTTCACGGCGAAAAAGTAGCTGGTGGTAGGTCATGTACATACACGCATAATTTTACAACTTCATCGCGATTCCGTCGTGAACGGGTCCGCCTGCAGTGGCACTTAGCCCCTCCTCTATTGTAATTTAATAATCACCTCGGTTGACCACTAACAAGACCCGGCCCATCATCCTGATCGTATGGTTATGACACTGAAGGTAAACCACCGCCAATCTACTTTACATAGCTCCACATGAAACCAAACCGGAAGGTGTCATCAATTCTTGACTACGACCAACATGTTGTAGGCGCGATTCAGCTCCTTGTAATGCAGTGCCAGACGATGTCATTTGACTTGCCCACCCCTGGGGAAGGGGTCAACGACTACAAGTGCCATTTTTCCCTGTTGTTGTTGTTTATCAGATCCATCGTGGTCAAGCTACGTTTCTCGGTTCAAGTGATGTATGATTGAATAATTGATATCGTTGGTGGCCTTCGTAGTATTAGGGCTTTCAAAGCTCTGAAAAAGGTGACGTACATGTACACATAGTTCACTGCCAACCCTATCGTTGGCCGGCCCGCTGCCTTGCGTGTCTCGGCACCATTTGTCGTCCAGCTGTTGCCCAGCGCCGGAGTTTCCATGTCATCACTGAGTAGTTGATTTTCCTCGAACACATCACGTCATGGGAAAAGGCCATTAAAAATCCCACCTGGTGACCTAATGAGTGGTACTGCACTTCCGCTACGGCCAGGCAAGGGAAACAAAAACTTCACACTTTCCGAAACAATCGTATCAAAATTAAATTCCAATGCACAAGTCCTCTCCGAGGAGGAAGCAAATTATCAACATGCAACAAATTGAGTCATTTGCATTCCTGCTGCTGCCAGAAGCAAACCATCCAAATGCCAGTCGTTTGTTTTGGTTTAATCTAAATAACTATCACATTCCCTAGTGCAGTCGAAAAGTTCATTTCTTTCGACTTGGGCCACTTCACTTCGTCGTCTACCTCTGATACACGATGCTAACAGCAGCAACATCAGCAGAGGACAGTTATGCTACAGGTTTATTTCCTGAACAGTAGCTGCTACACACAGACACCCAACCAAACGAACCGTCATGAGATGAGAAAGATAAATCTTGGGTTAACATCTCGGTAGTGCTTACGATTTTGGCTATCTCCAAAACTAGACAGGGCAGACAAGGAAAAAAAGGATACTGCTGCAGTGCATCCGCAATGTCACATTTTTCCACTCCAGTTCATCCATTCGGCACGGGATTGTTGGTTAGCGAATAACTGCTCTTTCAGCTGAACTTAAACCAGTGGCCGCAAAACTGACACCGAGTCACGCGAGATCGGTTGACGATTTCGTGTCAGCCATGTTGCTTGCTTCCAAGAGGTGCTTCTGATATCGCGGAAATATAAAAGTGTGTCCTTCAGCCAAAATGAACTGTGCACTGTGCAGTTGGAGCTGAATTTAAAATTATGATCTATTGCAGCGGGAAGTTTCAACCTCAATAGCTGCACAACTACTTCTTGCGGATACGGGAGGATTTTCTGTTGCGAATTATTCAGTTACTGTTGAGAGTGAATTGATGAAGAAATAACATTTGTTAGGTCAGAAAATTTGATGGCATAATATATCGTTGATATAAAGCTCCACCATGTTAAAGATATTTGGGTCCGATTGCTAGTCTAAACCTAGGATCTTAAGTGATATTCCAGTATGACTTCCTTGTTATTTGCATACAATTAAACTACAGGGTGGCCACGTAGAAATGATACACGTGAAAATTGTTATAAAACTTAAACAGGATTGTATTTCTCAATCATTGCACTTTAAAAAACAAATCAAAGTATTAAACTTACATTGTGTTTATTGAACTTCAAATCTTTCTCCTTCATAGTTAATCACGACTCGAAGACGCTTTTTAAAATTGTTGCAAGCCGCACGCACCATCTATTTGAATCCCAAATCTCAACCAAACGTTTTTTTAAATGAGTCCAAACACATTTTATTCAAGTCACCAAGTTTTACTAGCATGCATCCTCAGATACTGCAGTCCAGTGGGTTCAAATCAGAAGACGATGCAGGCCATTTAGAGGAACTGATGAAACATGGACGAATTTCACGCCAACTCATCCAGTGTTTGACAGCACCCTCTCAGAATCCGATGAAACTTTGTGGGTGTGTAGACTACGTTTTTTCAAGCAACTTTGCAAACTTTGTTTTTTCAAAATTTATCTAGACTGCCACTTGAAATGGGCTTAAGTTTTTTTATCGAGTTTTATTAAATCAACATGACTCAAAAAGGAAAAGACTTTGTATGGAAAAATTGATGTATGGGCGACTTTTAGAAAATCATCTAACTTTATGAAAAAAAATATGGGGTTTTTAAAAATAACTTTAAAAATTGTAAAATCGATTCTTACACGCTAAAAAAAAAAATATTTTAAAATTTAAAGTCAATTTGCAAAAAAGTCTATCTTAAAATTGGACGAAATATTTTTCTGATAAAGGCAATATCATTTTCTAAAAGTTCACCATACAGTGCAAGAGGAATAAAGGAAAAAAAGTTTTTCTAACAAAAAAATTTTCATATCAACATAACATAAAAAGAAAAAAACTTACAAAAGTGATGTATGAGTGACTTTGAGAAAATTGTCTGATTTTTAATGAAAAAAAAAATTGTTGAATCGATTCTAACACGCTAAAAAAATATTTTAAAATTTAGAGTCAATAGCTATCTGCAAACATTGCAAAAAATAGCTATCTTAGAATTGGACGATTTTTTTTTAATCATGGAAATATAATTGTCTAAAAGTTCGCCATACAGTGCAAGATGGGGACTTTTAAGAAAAAAAGTTTTTCTAACAAAAAGTTGTTCATGCCCTATTTTACCGTGTATCACGCTAACCCGTCTTATAATTTGGTCCTTAAACCTCACAGATGCCAATTAAATTTAATTATAATGTTAATTTGGATTTTTAAGGGCCTTTGAATGTTTGAAAAATCAAGGCTACCATTTTGAAAGGGCTTATTAAAAAATTGTAAAAATTTAAAAATTCGCCCTTTAAGTTATACGTAGCCATACTTGAATCGCCCCTAAAAATAAAAATATCCGAACAAGCAGATGAATAACTTTTACTAAACCTAATTCTTAGCTAGCCATTTTTGCAAATTGACTTAAAATTTAATTTTTTTTTTTAACTGTGCAAGAATGGATTTTACAATTTTCATAAAATTTTAAACGATTTTCTAGATGTCACTCATACATCACTTTTTTGTAGGTCTTTTCCTTTTTGAGTTATGTTGATTTAAAAAAAACCCACCAAAAAACTTAACCCCATTTCAAATGGCAGTCTAGATAAATTTTGAAAAAACAAAATATGTTAAGTTGCAGTCTACACACCCACAAAGTTTCATTGGATTCTGAGAGGGTGCTGCCAATCACGAAGACGAGTTGGCGTGAAATTCGTCCATGCTAAATTTTGCTTACACCACTGCTGGACAACAACTGTCTTATGCGCTGGAGCTGAATCCCGTTGGGAACAAAAACTTTCCTGTCCAAAAAGTTGTTAAGTAAAGGGAAATAGGTGGTCTTAGATAACGTATTGTAATCCCAACAAACATCGGTGTTGAATTAAAGCTTGTTCAAACAAATTTGGAGAAGCTATTCAGCTATTCTAGAAGAAACAGCTGAATAGCTTCTCCAAATTTGCTTGAACAAGCTCTAATTCAACACCGATGTTTGTTGGGATACTCTGTAATTAATTTCACGCCCCTGTCTATGAACAACAGAGGTAATTTGCCTTTTGACGATTTGGCACCCCAAACCATCACCGCAGAAGCCCTTTGAGATCGTTCAACCCCTAGCTTGTCAGCTGGTATTCCACGAAGACTTGATCCATTTACACGATCATTTTGTTTGTTCAGAGACACTTCCAAACTAAAGACTGGAACGCGCAAAAATTGGTCGACAAAAAAATCGTTTCTTGCAGTCAAAATTCATGATACAAAAATCTTCTTATTTTGCTTTTGGAAATTCAATTCATATATTTAAAGGATTTTTTTTTTTTTATTCTTTCGGTTTGCCAAATCCGCACTGCCGTGCCTTCCGCTTATCCCCTTCCATTAAATTTTACACAGTGGTCTCATCGACCTTAAGGAGTGTATCGAAAATAAGCTATCTACAAATTTTCTTTCAAATTATGTTGAAAACCGATATTTTATTCATACAAAAAAATTGATCCTTTATTGTACGAGGTTAAACTTGAACATAATGAAGACCGGATGAAATTTAAGTTATTCCTTCACGAATTTTCGAACTTTGGATCGAATGCTCTTCATCAAGTTCCGGACAAGTGTTGCATCGCATTTTTTGGACGCTTGAGCCCAAATTTTTTTGAACTCCTGCATGTTCCCAGCTGCCTTACCAGTCTTCTTGAAGACCCTCTTCACGATTGCCCAGTAACGTTCGATGGGTCGAAGCTGAGGGCAATTTGGTGGATTGATATTTTTCTCAACGAAATCTATACCCTTTTCCGCAAGCCAATTGAGAGTGGTTTTAGCATAGTGAGCCGACGCTAAATCCGGCCTAAACAGTGAAGGTGTACTATGCTTCTTATATAAAGGCAACAATCTCTTCTGGAGATACTCAGATCGATAGATTTCCGCATTTATAGTTCCGGTAGTGTAAAAAATGTTTGACTTCAAACCACAGGAACATATTGCTTGCCAGTACCAGTTCCTTTCGACCGAATTTCTCCACTTGAATCGACCTGTCCGCATCGCTCACATCCTCCCCAACGACGGCAGTAAAGTATTGTGGACCTGGAAGGGTTTTTGAGTCCTCCTTTACATAGGTCTCATCGTCCATCAAAACGCATGCATCCGGACGCTGCAAAAGACGCGAATACAATTTCCGGGCCCTTGTTGCTGCTCGCTTCTTCTGTTCTGCACTTTGTTTCGAGATTTTCTGCTTCTTCTAGGTCTTCAGGTGGTTTCGCCTCTTGATACGCTGGATCATTCCGACACTCGTTCCTGCTTTTTTGGCCAAATCACGTATTGACATTGATTTGTTCTTCATGATTAGAGATACCACTTTCTGCTCCAGTTTCGGGTTGGAAGAACCGGGTTTTCTGCCTCTTCCTGGTAGCTCATCCAAAGAATAGTGTTCCCCAAACTTAATAATGATGGTTTTAACACTCGCATGATGAATTCCAAACCGCTTCGCCAATTTTCGCATAGTAATACCCTTCTCACTTAGCCATGTGTCCAGAACCTTAATTTTCACTTCCTTTTCAATATGCGACATTTTGAAAACGCAGAATTTGAACCGCACAAACAAGTAAACAAAAGAAAGCTGACAGTCAAACGCACAGCATGCAGTGTTCAGAGCATAAAAAACCATCACAAAAACATGCGTACAACGCAAATGTATGTGGATAGCTTATATTCGATACACTCCTTATTCGCCGCCGTACGCCAGTTAGATTTTAACTGCTGCTCGTTTTCCATGGATTTATTAGTTTTTTTTTTTTTTTTTAATTCCGTTTAACCAAGGCCCAATACCGTTCGATAGGGTGGAGTTCTGGGCTGTTGCCTCCCAACAGTCATGAGTACCACAACCGCGTTGTTCGCATCGTACCACTCGATTGCCTTTTTCCCATAGTGGTAGCTCGCCAAGTCCGGCCAGAACAGCACAGGTCTATTATGTTGCTTTAGGAATGGTAGCAGCCGCTTTTCCAGGCATTCCGGAACGTAGATCTCTTGATTGATGGTTCCCGTAGTGATGAAAATGTGGCTTTTTAGACCACACGTGCATATGGCCTGCCAAACGAGGTATTTTTTCGGGAACTTCAACAGTTTGCTGGATTTGAAAATTTCGGGCACCATCCCTTTTCCTGAGGCGGTATAACACTCCTGTCCCGGAAGCTGCTTGAAATCCGCCTTCACATAAGTTTCGTCACCCATGACGACACTGTCAAGCTTTGTGAGCATATTCATATACAGCTTCGGACCGCTGCTTTGCCTAAGTGTTTTGTTTGTAATCTCGGTTCGCCACTTTCACCTTCTAAAACGTCGACAACCCTGGTCGTTTCTTGGCCCGCTGTGCAGTAGTATGGGAGACATTGAGCCAGCGACGTCCCGGATGGAGAGGTTAGGATTCCGCTTATATTTCACCGTCACTTTCTCCGTCGTCGCTGCCACGTCCGGAGTACGATTGCCCCCGCTTGCAGGCTTCCTGGCGGTCGACAGACGCTCCCCAAACACATTTAAAACGATTGTCACGGTCGATTTGGCCACATTCAGCAATTTTGCCAACTTGGCGTGCGAGAACGTCGGATTCTCTTGCTGCACGAGCAAAATTTTGACACACTACTCCTCTTGCTTGGACGTCATTTTGAAAACTGGAGAGCAAACGGTGAAAACTTCTCATAGCAACCATTGTATATACAGTTAACTTCCAAATGCAGCATTTCAGGTTTTTTATGCATTTTTAACAGAAATACCCAAATTTAAAGTTGACCCATTTTTGCGCGTTCCAGACTTTTGACAATATTTCATCCGAAAAAAATATGGTATTATCAGCGGGCGTCTTAAGCAGCGCCCGTGATCTGGCATCTCTGTAGGCAATACTCATACGTGTCAATCTGTTAATCCTCTATTTTGAAAAGCCTCATATCCAATTTTCGGTTTCAATATTTTTTTCTGGGGGGGGGGGCTCTTTTTGGTTTTTTCCCCCGTTTTCCGGCCGCGGGGGGGGGGTTCTTTGTTTGTTCTTTCTTGGTTGTTGTGATGAATATGGTTTTTTTTTGGGGGTTTTTTTTGGAAAAAAAAAAGATTTGCCAGAGATCGAAATTCTCACTCAGCTGGGTGAAAACCATGTTCTCTCTCAAGCAGATTGTCGATGAGTAGCGAACCGTTCAAATTTTCATCTCTCCTTTTTCGCCGATAATTCATTATCCTCTCTCTTGCATATGCGAAAATATCGCTCTCCAAAATTCAACGAAAATATTTTCTCATGTCACATTTTTCACTGAAAACATGCTACCTAGATCGTATACGAGGAGCAAAAACCTAAAATAAGGCGAAGCCAAGTGTTTGTGTGTTTAAAGGTGATAGGAGGGGGTGTGGGGGTGATATTGGGTGGTAGGCTGTGTGGTGAGTATTCTGTTGAGCGGGTGGTACTAGTAGAGGAATCTCCCGAATCACGCGGTGGGTGGAGAGATCCATTCACTGCAATTTTTTGACTGTTTTCCAACTAATTGAGCAGATTTTCTGCAGGGGACCAGTTTATGGTCAACCTCACATACAAAAATAGCAGCTAAATTGGATGGACAGCCGAAAAATTATGATGTGTGGAAGGCACCACTCACCGCACTATTCGGGGGATAGCTCTTATCGAATAATAAACAGTTTTCTTTGTTAAGTTGTTGTCAAACAACGTTAACGGGTATAATTTGTGTAATATGTTTTCTCTACCTTTCGTGCTTACGTGGAAACTTTCGAGCCACTTTACGATTGCACCATTGCAATTCAAAGCCTAAAGTGCACCCTCAGCGACTTTATTGGACACTGGATGACAGCGTTTGGACGAGTGGCATCCATTCAGTCCAATATGTTTCAAACCGGTATAATGGATGCCATGCAACGACGGGAATCGTCCCTTCTGAACAATATATCGACCCCAGGTTCTCCTTCCGTGGTTCAGGATTGTTTTCGTCACAGCAGCAGGAAAACATCATAGTAAGGAATACTTTGAGTAGGGTTTACATTTTTATAATAAAAATTATATTTTCAGGAATGTCTTCTCCATGTTCATCAAAAACTCAATAATCTGTCCATCCAGCCTATTTAAGTTCCGGTGGCTGGTCCACCATCTTCTCCAAATCAAAACACAGCGATCACGTCTACTACTCGGTTCAGCTTGAACGAGTTCCTTTCTCAGAGGATTGGTAAAGGAACTCAAGTGGCTGCAAATGTTTCATCATTAGAGCAAAGAATAAGGACTATCTAAAACCAACCTCGCAAGGACGCTGACCAAAACGGATTCGAAATTATTGATTTCTGGACCAAACAGTGCTATGATGACCCAGAACTTTGGAAATTGATAAATATAATACTGGGAGTACCGGATACACAATGCAGTGTTGAGCGAGATTTCAGTCAGTTCAATCTAGTTTTCACTAAGATCAGAAATCGCATCAGTGGAACTAACCTGGAAAATGTTCTGAAGATAAGATCAAACAAAGATCTTGTTCTAACAGCTCTAGCAAAGTCATTGGATCAAGACAAGGATTGAATCGCTTTAAGACTTAGAAAAAAATGAGAAGTATAAAAAACTCCCACTACTTAATTTTCTATGAAATTTTCATAAAAATTAGATGATTTACCAAGGCAGTTGTATTCTTTAATAAACATTGCAAAAGGTATTTTTTTAATTCGTACTTTTCATCGTTTTTGCATCTCAAAGGGGACGTGGGGCTATCCACAAATTATAAGGGTTTGTGAGTGATGTTTAGACCCCTTCACTCGCGCTTTGTAAGACGATATAAAATTTTCAGATAACCCCGTCCCCACTAAAACCGGACTAAGTAAAAATAGTAATCTAACAATTGAATCTCATATAAGACAATCCCCTTGTAAGAAATGTTGAAACCCACCTCCTTCCTCCTTAATCCTTTACATAAGTTATGGATGACCCCTTTACCGCTCATAACTGCCACTTGCCCCCTGACGTCCCTTTGACCATCATTGATCCCCTTGACCACCATTGACTCTCCTTTGACCCCCCTGATCCCCCTTGACCACCCCTGGCCAGCTCTGCCCCCTGTCCTTCCGTTTACTGTCCCTTGACTGCCCATGGCCTCCTTTGACTGCCTCTTGACCCTCCACTCCTCCACTGACCACTCTTGACCCTCTGATCCCCCTTGAGCACCCATGAATACCCCTTGCCTCCTGACCACCCTTTGACCATCACTGACTCCCTTGGCCACCACTGACTCTCCGTCTGACCACCATGGACCTCCCCTTGACTGTCCCTTAACCACCCATGACCTCCATTTACTGCCCCTTGATCCCCCCTCCCCACTGACTACCCTTGATCCTCCTTAACCCCTCAACACCACTGAACCCCCATTATTTCCATTACTTTTTACCAGTCACTGAACAGCC
Organism: Aedes koreicus; assembly: GCA_024533555.2. Classification (NCBI taxonomy): domain Eukaryota; kingdom Metazoa; phylum Arthropoda; class Insecta; order Diptera; family Culicidae; genus Aedes; species Aedes koreicus. Next base: position 121,299 of record JAHHFK020001073.1, read on the forward strand.
GGATAAGATTTTGCACGGTTTCTCCAAATAGCATGAATTAGGGTAAGAGGCTCTAATGTGTGTCTTTGGATCTATGATTCGGCCTAGTAGTATTGTCTCACTGACATATCTATGTTAAGACAAAATAAAAGCAGACAGTTTTTATCAATAGGCCAAATTTTAGATCCATAAACCCAAATTAGAGCACTTTCCCCTATTTTTGTACAATTTTTTGTACACGGTACGCATCCTTCGTACGAAAAAATAATCTGGTGTATCTCAATGAATGCCTCTAAGTAGTAACTATTGCGCTAAAAAGAGATCAGTGGTAAATCCAGAAATGTCATTTCAATTATTTATACGCAAATATTTGTTCATTTTTTTTCCTTGACGAACTGCCCAATGGGTAAAAGTCACGTTAATAAATTACAGAAAAGTGGTATCTCGAAGCCTTCAGAGAAGCAGCAAGTTTGATTGCAAGTGTTCCGTTTTAACGAAAAATATTCAGTTTTTTTGCTTGACATTGAACCGCTCCATATCGCAAGATGAACGCTGAATGATATTGATTTCTTTTTTTCACCTGTAGTAAGTTAAAAACCTCCATGTTCCTTAACTCCAGCCATTTGATGAGTGAGACTAAAGTGGTGCTCTATGAATACAAAAATATTTAAATCGTCCTTGTGATAATTCAAATTTCTTGGGCTTATTATCTGTGATTTGAATTGTAATAGGATTTCCTGATCACTGGGAATACTTGCGAACTTTTGTGGTAGACATCAATAGCTTTTCACAATAATATCACTGTGAAGCAAATAACAGTTTTTGAAGAAGTTTATATCTGTAGATGAAATCAGTTCGTTCATTTTTGCCTGACTGGTTTGAATTGTTGTTAAATAAATTATCTAATAGAAAAATCGCCTTGCTCAAACCTTTGTAGGGGTAAGAGGCGGGACCATCATCATCATCATCATAATCATCATCATTATGAACCAGTTTAGTTTGCTTCAAATATACAAATTTTTGTTTGCCCACAACATGAAGAAAAATTGGGTTTTTATCGAATAATAATGTCAGAATAAAACAAGCATGAAGACTGGTGCATTTTCAGGTGTCAAAAAGTAAGTGAAAAATAATTATCGGCATCTAGAAACCACCGAAAAAGAAACGATTTATCAGCTACTCATGCTCTCCGAAAATTATAAATCGCCGTTGTTTTTCTCGCGAAAACTGCTGTGAGTGTATAATAGTCTCTCGCTTCTCACATTCTCATCTGTTTCTCCAAGCGGGTGGAAAAGGACGTTTCTCTTCTCAAGTAGGCGAAAATTTCGGTCTCTGCTTGAAACGTTTTATGATCCTGTACACGTGTCTGCTCAACTTCAAATGCGACAGCTTCGGCCTGATTTCTATGTTTGTGAATCCATCAAGCTGCAAGGTCCGAATTTGTTCTATACATAAATGCATTTTTGTATTCGTAAATTAAGGAACACAAATTCAGTTTGTTGTTTACGAATTGATTGACAACAATTCACTGTTTCAAAACGTACACAAGGGGTTCACCGATAATGGTAAAAAGTGTACTGAGGGGATCACAAGTGAGTTTATCACTTTCGAGTTGCCACCCTGTAAAGGTTGTACGGAATCAAATTGCACTAATTTTAAATGGCTGTAACTTTTTACCCGTTGAGTATTTACAATTGAAATTTAGGGTGGAATTAGTTCAATGTGTATTTGTTTACGCTGTGTAAGTTTCACTAGCAGATGTGCAATCGTTGCAAAGATGGAGTCGGAAGAACAGTAGTGGCGCAAGGAAATTTTGTGCACGTACCTCGAAGATCTGGATCTTTCTCATCGTGCCATCAGTAGGAAGCTGAAAATGGTACATTCTACGGTGTCTCGTGTTTAAAATCGGTACCACAAACGTTTGACCATCGATCAGAAAGAAAAAAGTGGCAAAATGGATCTCCGTATAGTGTTAAGGATCACAAGCGGGTAGTTCAAGCATTCAAGAGGAATCTCAACAGTTCAGTTCGAGATGTGGCGAAGAAACTGAATTTAACCAAAACATTCGTGCAAGAAAAACAACGTGAAGGACTACACACGTACAAAGTCCAAAAGGCGCCAAATCGCGATGAACGGCAGAATACGGTAGGTAAAACACGTGCACGGAAGCTCTACACCCAGATGTTGACGAAACCACATTGCCTCGTTATGGATGATGAGACGTATGTAGAAGCAGACTTCCGGCACCTTCCGGGGCTCCAGTTTTTCACTGCTCATCATAAATTCGATGTCCCTGAGGACGTTAGAAAGCTAGATGTCAAAGTTTGCCAAAAAAATATATGACATGGCAAGCAATTTGCTCGTGTGGAAAGCGGAGCACCCCATTCGTGACAACTGGAACGGTTAATGGGCAGGTGTACCTAAAGGAATGCCTTCAAAAGCGTCTACTTCCTCTTCTGAGATCACACGATTGTTTTACAATTTTCTGGCCGGATTTAGCCTCGTGTCATTACTCGAAAGAGGTTTTGAAGTGGTACAAGGCTAAGGAGGTCTACTTCGGGCCGAAGCATCTCAACCCCCCGAACCCCCCGAACCGGAACTGCGGCCAATTGAAAAGTACTGGGCCATCATGAGGCAGGCACTTCGGAAGCATCCTAAGGAAGTAAAATCGGAGCAAGATATGAAGAAAAAATTGATTGCTACGCAAAAAAATTTGGTCCAAATGTTGTACAGGACCTTATGAGTAGTGTAAAGAAGAAGGTTCGTGCATTTGAATATGGAATTGAAATTGAATAAAACAAACATGGGGAAATATTTATAACATGTTTTCTTTTACTCCCTGAAAGTTTGAAGATGATTGGTTGAACGGGCGAATTTTGACGAATATTTCTGTGTCGCAATTTGATTCCGTACACCCTTTAATGCAAGAATGGAACTGACATCAATAGGTCTGAATGAACAGCTGGTCAACTTTTGCCAACACGAACTGTAATACACTCTTTAAGCTGCACAAAATAAAGTCGAAAAGTTTTCGATGAATGAATTGAACGTGGTTTTTGGGTAAATTTTCGACGTATTAGTAGTACAACTAAAACACTTTCATGGAAACATAACGGATCGCACTCTGCAGTTTTAAAGGATGTAAACAATTAAACTTCATACTCACCCTAGACATACGTTTAGCCGCAGTATAGAAAATTGCCTGAAATAACAGTGTTATTTAGAGATATTTTTGAAATATTATTTCATGACTTTCAAAACGTACGCTTAAGATATGCATTATTTAGGAGAAACAGGGAAACACTCTCCAGATCACCTTGCTTATGTATTGGTTTAATTATCATAATTACCCCTTATGCGATCGACAGGGTACCCAGGTACCTTTTCATGTTTTACATTACGAAATCTTATAGTTTATTTTAAAACAGGAAGCTGATATTCAGTGACATCTTAATAAAAATTGGAAGGCAACTTATGGCATAAAAACATTTCGTATATTAGCAAGGGGGGCCGAAGGGAGGGACTTCTATTTTTTTTATCCCTTAAGTGATCGACAGGGTACCCGGGTACCCACCAAATTCAAATGATTATAACTCTGGCAATTATTGACCGATTTTAATTCTTTTGGCACCGTTATATTCAAAAACTCATTCACTTTAGGGACATTATCGGCAATTACCATTTGAGTCCATCTGGTTCCTGAAAATCCGGGTTTCCGGGGCTGTGTTCCGGTACGGAGACACAATTTCCGAAAAACTATTGAATTTCGAGGAATGGATGTCAAAATATTTGGAATAATTCCTAGAAACTATTTCTATTCTATTTTGGGCCATATGCCAACTTGTTCCTGGAACGGCTATTCCGTAAAGGTTCCCGTGGGGCCTCGAGTGGCCATGAACATTTTCAGTAGAAAACGCTGGCAAAATGGTTATCAAAATTCATGAAATTTTCGCAGTAGGATATTTCTTATCGTTTTGTGGCAATCTGATAGTTTTTCCTTGGAACGGTCATCTCTGAACAGGTTTCTGTGAGGCCTCGAGTGGCCATGAACAAAACTAGCCACAAAACGTTGAAAAATAACCTACTAAAGACATTTAATGAATTTTGATACCCACATTGCCAGGATTGCCTTCTGAAAATGTTCATGGCCACTCGAAGCCCCACGGGAACCTGCTCCGGATAGACCGGTCCAAGCACGAATCATCCGAAGGCCACAAAACATTGAGAAATATCCTACTGGCGAAATTTCATGAATTTTGATAAACATATTGCCAGGGTTGCTACTGAAAATGTTCATGGCCACTTGAGGCCCCACGGGAACCTGTTCAGAAAATACAGGTCCGTGGAAAAATCATCAGATGGCCGCAAAACGTTGAGAAACATCCTACGGGAGAAATTTCATGAATTCTGATACCCATGTTGCCAGGGTTTCCTTCTAAATATGTTCATGGCCACTCGAGGCCCCACGGGAACCTGTTACAGAATGGCTGTTTGACAAGTCAACACATGGCCCACAATGGAATGAAAATAGATTCTGGAATAATTCCAAAGATTTTGTCATCCATTCCTGGAAATTCATTAGATGTTCAGAAATTGTTTCTCCGTACAGGACCACAGCCCCGGAAACCCGGATTTCCGGGTACTATTGAACTAAAACGGACATTCCTGGTTATTAACATGGAGCGAATAAGTTTTTGAATCAAACGGTGCCAAAAGAATTAAAATCGGTCAATAATAGCCGGAGTTATAATCATTTGAAATTGGTGGGTACCCGGGTACCCTGTCGATCACTTAAAGGTGTTTTTTTTTTTGTCGAACACATAAGGGTTATTTATCCAAGAGAATGTGTGCAACACGTATTGTTTATTCGAAAACAAACAAATCTGTCTAGAGTTTTGGCATGTGGAGGTTTTTGAAAGCAAAAAACGGTCGTTCGAGACCCCTCCCTTCCTTGGAAGGGGGGAATCTCATACAAATGAAACACAAATTTTAACCAAACAAGAGAATTATCCCTACTGTTATGAAAAATGCATGCAGGAGTTTTTGGGGCCGGAGAAAGTTCTAATGATAGTTCGGGACTTTTTCACCGTCTGGGAGGGGGGGGGGGGGGAGAAAGTTGCTCCCATACTAATGAAAAACAAATTTCTGCATAACTCGAGAACTAATCAAACAAATGGAACAAAATTTTGCATGCGCAGGTTTTTGAGGGCAAGAAATATTTCCAAAGTGGTTCGAGACCCCTACCCTCTTAAGAAGGGGGGGGGGGGGGCTCTCATACATATGAAACACAAATTTTAACCAAACATGAGAACTATCCCTACTGTTATGAAAATTTGCATGCAGGAGTTTTTGGGGCCTGAGAAAGTTCTTATGATGGTTCGAGACTCCTTCCCCGTCTGGAAGAGAGGGGCTCGCATACAAATGAAATACAAATTTGTGCATAACTCGAGAACTAATCAAGCAAATGGAACCAAATTTAGAGGGGAGGGGAGTTGGAGCATTTTTTTCTATCGTGGTTTGAGACTCCTCCCCTCTCTGGACGGAGGGGCTCTCATACAAATGAAACAGAAATTTCAACCAAAACGAGGATTATCCTGGCAACTAAAACATAAAATGTGTATTTCGTGGGGAAAGCAACATGTTCTGATAGAAGTTTGAACCCCTTTTTAGTCAAAAATTGAGGATTCTTGAGTAATTCTCAGTGCTAAATATGCACAAGAAGTTGATCTTAGGTTATGCAAGAGAAAATAACGTTAAAACTGACAGGATACGGCGTAGTTTGAAGATCAATGTTTTGTCAATGAAATGTTTCTACACAGAAAGAAAAACCATGGAAGAGACTAAAGATCTGAGAGTATAATTAAAAATACACACCTAAAGACTGTATTCGATGAAATTTGGACACACGCAATTGTTTGTAACTTTTTAGCGTGTGGGTAAAAATTATTAAAATTTTAACTGAATGTATTTCATTGTGTTGTGTCAATTGTGTAATGAGTTTCGTGAAAATCGGTCGAGTGATTTCAGTGATGGCTTCGAATGAAGAAATAGTGCGCCAACAAATTTTGGGCACTCACTTCGAAAACCCAAACGCTTCTCATCGATGGATCGGAAAACAGCTCGGAATCACACATTCAACCATATTTCATGGGATCAAAACGTTCAAGGACCGTCAGACAACCAAGCGGAAAAATGGAAGTGGCAAAAAACGTGGCACATCAAAACCGGAGAAGGCCAGGATGGTATTGAACCAATTTAAGCGTTATCCCAACATTTCGATCAGGGATGTTGTGAAAAAGGCGAAAGTTTCAGTTTGTTTTGTGCAGAAAACAATGAAACGTTCTGGATTACATGTGTACAAGGTCCAGAACCGGAGCGATAAACAGAACTCGGTGGCCAAAACTCGTGCAAGAAAACTGTACAGGGAGTGGCTCACAAAACCGCTCTGCATTGTGATGGACGATGAGACCTACATTAAAGCCGACACCAAACAAATGCCAGGACAGGAACACTACGTCGCCACCTCTAAGTTGGCCGTTCCGGAGAGTGTACGGAAGAAGAAACTGTCAAAATTCGCCAAAAAATTCCTTGTCTGGCAAGCGATCTGCGGATGTGGCAAAATGAGTCAGCCCTTCATCACCTCGGGGACCGTCAACGGACAAATCTACAAGGACGAATATCTCCAAAAACGACTTCTGCCCTTCTTGAGATCTCACGATGGCCCGACACTGTTTTGGCCGGATTTGGCATCTTGTCACTATGCCCGACCCGTCTTAGACTGGTACAAAGATAATAATGTAGTTTTTGTACCAAAAGACGTCAACCCTCCAAACACTCCGGAAATTCGTCCAATTGAAAACTTTTGGGCAATCATGAAGGCAAAGCTCGTAAAAACTGATAGAAAATGAACTTGAACTAAAGAAAGTGTGGTTTAAAGTAAGTAAGCAAGTCGGTCCTATCATTGCCCAAAATTTGATGAAAGGGGTCAAGGCAAAGGAGCGGGTATTTGGGTTGGGAGAAGAGGTTCAATAAACCAATGATGTCAAAATTTAACCATTTAGTAGAACTTTATTTCCAGAAAGTTTGAAAAGAATCGGGCTCAAGGAAAATTTTTGGTGACCTATTTTGTGTGTCCAAATTTAATCGAATACAGTCTTTACGTTTAATTTTGTCCCACCATTTTGACCACTTTTAGCCCATCTTTTTTAAATTTTTGGATGTCGTTCGCTGGTTTTATGAATTTTTGAAGCTTTGCTTTGGTTAAAGCCCAAAAAGTCTCGATTAGCCGTGTCTCCGGGCAGTTTGGCTGATTCATGTCTTTCGGCACGAAACCTACATTTTGACTTTTGTACCATTCTGAAGTGTCCTTTGCGAAATGACGCCAAATCGAGCCAAAACACTACTTGACCTTCGTGCTGCCTGATCATCGGCAATAATCGCTTCTGGAGACATTCCTTAACGTATTTCGTCTCCGTTGTGATCTTCGGACTAGATGTTCTACCACACTCGCATATTGCCTGCCAAACAATAACTTTCTTACCGAATTTTCGGTAAAAATTGCTTTCTCCGTTTCGATGATGTCTTTGTCTTAAAGTATAGAATTATGGTCCGGGAGGCGTTTTGTAATCTAGTTTCACATACGTTTCATCGTCCATTATTATACACCCAGAATTTCTACCCAATAACGAATCGTAGAGTTTGCGGGCCCGTGGTTTCACGGACGCGGCCTGTTTTGGGTTTTTTCTGCTTCTGGTATGTTTTTAGCCCAAGTCTTTCTTCGGCACGCATGACGTTACTCGACGAGGTCCCTAGTTTTTTCGCAACATCCCGAATGGAAGTCGCTGGTTTTCGCTTGTAGGCATCCCTGATTTTTTTATCGATATCCGGACTAACAGGACCGGATTTCCGACCACTCTTCGGCGCATCTTTAAACATACACTGTTCTCTTTATTTTAGAATCACAGATCGTACTGCTCCGACGCTTACACCCTCTTCCTTGGTCAATTTTCTCAAGGAGAGTCCGCTCACAGTGCACCATTCGTGCACGATACTTTTTCGTTGTTCCGGAGTAAGACCGCGCATTTTGATAGGTAACACAAAACTGAGCACTTTTTTGATGCTATGTCATTCAGAAATGTGCAAACAAAAAGACGCAGTCAAAACATGTTGAAATATTTCATTATATTCAAAGTGACCGTTAAAATAAGGTGTGCTTATACTTTCTGGAACAGTCGTTATGGATCATTGGCGATTTATTTATGGAATATTTTCAATAATTTATTGATCATGTGCATATATTTAAGTTCACAAACCTTAGGTTCTGAGAATCAATTTTACAAGTTTAAGGAATGATATTGAACATTTTATGAAACATTTGAAATATGTATATGGGTAATCCGTACAATTTTAGCGAACATACTCTAGATATATAACGGTACATTTTAAACATTTCATTGCTAAATTTTGTAAAAGTATGGATCACATTGCTGTATTTTATGGATCATTTTCATTTTTTATTGATTTTCATCAGGGCCTTATGGATCAGAAATACGTTTTTATGGAACGAATTTAATTTTTTTATGAATCATTTCTTCAGTTTAGAGGTGCAAACATAGGGCTGCAGATTCCAATGCTTCTTTTGATGGCGAAAATACGGATCTCTGACTGCAAGACAAGATGGAATAGTTTGCTTCCCATGCTTAAAAGGTTTTATGAATTCAGTACTGCGGACTGATCTTTTCGCATTTTTGTCCAATCCGACCTCAAGAAAGCCGATGAGCAAAATTTTTCGAATGTTTCCCAAAACTGCGCGGAGTGTTTTGATAAAGCAGGTGGGAAATTGAAACAGTCACAGACTTATTGAAACACCTAATTTAAACAGTTTTTTTTCCATAATTAGTTATGTTTTTGATTCAGAATGATATGAATAAACTAAGCAAATTTAACACAGCAGTTATCAAACCTTTACGATATTATTACTTCAGAAACCCAAACATAACAAAAGAAATCTCATCGACCAAAACCTCTAATTATGACACGAGAAATAAACGTATCCTAGTTTGACCTCCCGTTGCTCCCCCTCAACCAACCTTAGCCTATCGTTTTGAAACATTTTGCCAGTTTCGATCCCGAGTTGACCAGCACTGGAAAAACGGTTGCATTCCAAGACCGACCATCCACTCATGCTACCCATCATCCCTTTCTCTAAGCTCAGTGCACAAAACGACAAAGCACGCCAACCGCAATGCAGGTAAGTATGTTTCGGAATGAAAAAGTTTTAATTGAATTGGATGGCCAGACCGGAACCGGTGCTGCTACTACTGGTTACCACGAAAAAAAAAGGCTGCCGAACGTGTGCTAAGCATTAGGAGTGATCCAACCTCGTTGCCGGCGATAGGTTAATGGGAGCAAAGTTTTTAATGCATTTTTCTAAACAGTTCATGAGTGCCACGTTTCAAACTGTTCCGAGCTCCTTGGTGACAACTGTCAACGATTGTTAAATGAAGGACTTTGTGCAGCGTTGAAGGGCGTGGGGTCGAGTTTTGGAACTGATGGCTTCCTCCCACTTCTGACCGGTTTTAGGGTAAAAGGTCAGTTGCTTTTCCCGAATGCTGACTCCGATGATTACGTAAACGGTGTCATAATTGCCAAACCAGACACCATGGGGGAGCAATTTTCGGGTTTAACGTTCCGATCTACAACCAATGAAACACGCTTGGAATTGATTTTCCTGGACGACGAGATGATGGCGAGGGCTATTAGAGGAAGCAATTCGGAGGAAATATTTCACCCTGCTGGTTTCGGTTGCGTCTAAAAATTCAATTTATTTATATACTGCATAGATGTGGCTGGGGCGTTGGTACATATAAGGACGGACCATTTTGAAGGTATCAGAATCGATTTCTTTTTTTAGGAAAAATAGGATCATGCCGAATATTTCATGTGTCCATTCTAATATCTAAGGGTAAATTGCCCCATTCCACATCCATTTTACCTTCCCTAGTCACGCCAATGCACATGTGTTGCACTGTGCACACACCTATAGCAACCTGTGTAATTTTCAAGCTTGTTCAACCCGTGCCACCGGCTCTTCCTCCAAATTCGAATGTATCGATCGAATATTTTACAGGTGGCTGAGTAATGCCTTTTTGCGCTCCCGCGGATATGGGAAATTTGCCAGAAATAGGTCGTCTATTTTTACGCTCCAGTAACATCAGTTCGACAAAAAACGCCTTTCAAGTCGGAGAAGCAAATTTTGGATTCAGTAGAACAGTTGCGTTTTAAACCCGAATGTGGCACTCCAGTGAGATGACTTGAATCCTTCGGAAATAGAAAATCCATAAACTTATTCTCAGCGAAGAAAAAAGTTCTCCCTTGTTAGCAGCTTCAGAACACAGCCACACAAGCGGGCAGAAGTGAAAAGTTTCATTTCCTAGAAATTCACGTCAGTCGATACGGCTCAGCCTTGGCACCCACGGTTTAATCAAACCACCCTGTAGGAAATCCCACACAAGCTCATCACACCGTACGAGTTTCCAGTCACGAAATGGTGTAAATTTTGATTTACTTCTCCGAATCCGACAGTTTGCGTTACCATGGCCTTATTTCCATGAATCGGAGCCTCGCTGTTTCACTTTTATTTCAAACGTTTTTTTTTTTTTTTTTGAACTAAGCGATGCAATAATCCAATGGTGTGCTACTGCAGCAATAACCATCACTAGGTTAGACTATTGCATGGCTAGGATGGTGTGTGGAGGGGGGGGAGGGGGTAGTGAGGTAGGTCATTATTCTTCGGCTAACGATTACTCAAGCAATTTGTGTTGGTGAATTTAAAGGCTACTGCTTTTCATTCTGGTAGATTGTGAAGGATTGAAATGTTGGTTTTCTATCGAAGTTGCTGCATGTGGCAGATTGGAGCGAACTGGGCGTGTTAAAGTTTTGTTGGATTTAAGAGAAAATTTTCTTATGCTCGTTTAGTCTAATGAAATTTCTCATTGGGGCACTCGTAAACCGATTTATTGTGATTTTTTAGCGCTTTTTACCGCTTCATGCATGAATTTTCTGGAAGTCATGCAACTCAGCCATTTGAACTGTTTTATTATACCTCTTAATTTAAACTAATTCATATCAGTATACTTCTACAACCATAAACATCGTAATAAATATGATTTATAATTTTACGGATTCAAATTCACCCAACCAGGGAATGATAGATTTTTTTGAAGCGATATAAAATATTTCATCGGTGGATATCAATATACAGGGGATGATCAAAAAGGAGAAGACTAGCAAAATTTTGTCCAGATTCAAAGTGATACAGTTCGTTTTTAATGAAACTAGAAGCGTTCGACGGGGAATTTATTCTAGTTTCAGCATGTTTATTCAAAATTTGATTTGACTTCTGGGCACCGGAGATAGCACGGATACTCTGAGGTTATGTCAAATGTGCTAATTTTCTGCAGCTCGTTATTTTTTATGTTACTTGAAAATCGGAAATATTATATTTTTTTCAGAAACTATAACAAGTCTGTCAGTGGTTAAAGATCGTTAATCGGCCCATAAACAACCGAGATATGGCCATTTCCGTAAAATGTAGTTTTTTACCCTATTGCCTGACACTTCTTATGTTGAAAAACTCCTTTTTAATTTATCTGTAACTCTGCGTACCCTTAACCAAATTAGATGCAACTTTTTCCATACGATCAAAAATTTATCCTAGTTTTTGGAAGAGTAGCGGACATTTCGTTATTTTCCGTAAGTCCGGATTCATTATCGGGAATCGTGAAGGAAGTACCCTACCAGTGTAATGGCCAGAGTTAGAACTGTATCAAACCTGGCTTGCGACATATCAAACTTTATGATTTTATAAACCAATACCACTGGTAGTCAACCTGAGAGTATTCTTTCACATTGGCCACACCTGGTGACGTTCCGGATTCCGGGTTCCCCCAGGGAAGTGGCCAGATTTCGAATGATGTCAAACCCTGGCTTGTAACACATCAAACTTCATGATTTTACAAAACAATACCGCTGGTGGTCAACCTGAGAGTATTCTTTCACATTGGCCACACCTGGTGACGTTCCGGATTCCGGGTTCCCCCAGGGAAGTAGCCAGATTTCGAATGATGTCAAACCCTGGCTTGCGACACATCAAACTACATGATTTTACAAAACAATACCGCTGGTGGTCAACCTGAGAGTATTCTTTCACATTGGCCACACCTGGTGACGTTCCGGATTCCGGGTTCCCCCAGGGAAGTGGCCAGATTTCGAATGATGTCAAACCCTGGCTTGTAACACATCAAACTTCATGATTTTACAAAACAATACCGCTGGTGGTCAACCTGAGAGTATTCTTTCACATTGGCCACACCTGGTGACGTTCCGGATTCCGGGTTCCCCCAGGGAAGTAGCCAGATTTCGAATGATGTCAAACCCTGGCTTGCGACACATCAAACTACATGATTTTACAAAACAATACCGCTGGTGGTCAACCTGAGAGTATTCTTTCACATTGGCCACACCTGGTGACGTTCCGGATTCCGGGTTCCCCCAGGGAAGTAGCCAGATTTCGAATGATGTCAAACCCTGGCTTGCGACACATCAAACTGCATGATTTTACAAATCAAGATTACTGGTGCTCAACCTGAGAGTTTTCGGTCACATTGGTCAGACCTGGTGACGCTCCGGGATCCGGATTCCCCCAGGGAAGTGGCTGGATTTAGAACGATGTCCAACCTGGCTAGCAACACATCAAAATTCATGATTTTACTAACCAATACCACTGGTGGCGAATCTGAGGTTTCTATTGTGGGCATCAGGATTCAATGGCAAATTATTCAAACATAGTTTCGAAAATATATAAAAGTTCGGATATGCTAACAATAATTCAGTTATTTTGATTAGATAGATCGTTTCAAAGGATCGCGTTTAATAAGGCGTGGGTCCACCATTCGCATTCAAAACGGCTAGGATACGCCTAGGGATGGAATCGTACAATTTTCGGATTGTTTCGATAGGTATTTTATACCACTCATCGATCAAAACCTTCTCTAACGCTTTTAGAGACGATGGTGGTGGAAATACACTTCTCACGCGTGCTTCTAATGTAGACCAAAGTGGCTCGATAATGTTGAGGTCTGGTGACTGTGCTGGCCAATCAAGGTGATGAAAGTCTGTGTCATGCTCTACGTACCACGCCTTTATGATTTGAGCTGTGTGGATTGGAGCGTTGTCATCTTGGAAGATTCCTCTGCCATCAGGAAAGATGGTCTTCATCATTGGCAGCACCTGTTGGGCAATTGTGTTATTTTAAGTATATTGTGAAGGTTTTCTAAAAAATACCTGGTCATCCAATATTTCTTGATAATCTTTGGCCTTTATTTTTCCCTTCATAGCAACTAAAGGCCCAAGAGAATGCCACGATATTGCACCCCATACCATAACTGACCCCCCGCCATGTTTAACGGTTGGCAGAAGGCAGCCAGGGTTGTAGGCTTCTCCAGGAGTACGCCATACGTACACTCGACCTGTAGTTGGAAACAAGGTAAAAGATGATTCGTCCGACCACACAACTTGGTTCCATTGATCTGGCGTCCATTACTTATGATCCTTGCACCAGCGCTTCCTGTTTACCGCGTTTTGCGGTTTTATTAGCGGTTTACAAATGGCCGCACGAGCGTAAAGATTCATGTCGTGCAGCTCCCTTCGGACAGTTGATGTAGAAACTGGTTCTTGAAGCGCATTGTTCAAAGCAGCAGTTGCTTTAACAGCACTAATGCGTCTGTCTGCTTTGACTATGCGCTTCAACGAACGTTGCTGCCGGTCATCCATCTTCTGCTTCCGTCCACAGCTACTTTTATCAGGCGATGTTTTTCCATGTTTTTTATATTCCGACATTATCCGGCAAACTGTGGCCCTGGCAACACCAACCAGTTTGCATGTTTCAGCGATCGAAGCACCGGCTTCTCGAGCACCGACTAAAGAATGTGCACACCAAAAAGTAGTCAACGGGAAATTAGTGGTATTAAATGGAAAATATAAGAAAATCAAAAGTAAATCATTTATTTAAGACTTCATAAAAATACAAATATAAAACATATACAGTTAAGTCAATTTGACCTGTTATATCCAAATGCCCGCACCTTTCGTTTGACACTTTCCATCAGTTTTTGCACAGTGTCATCCGTCACCAATTTTGCAGCTTTCTGCCAGTTACGCCTGAAGCTTTTCTCATCAATTGCTACGCTATTCGTTTTTCGAAGATTCCTCTTGACCAGAGCCCAATACTTTTCGATCGGACGGAGTTCTGGCGAATTTGGCGGATTGCAATAATTTGGGACAATATTTACACCATTAGCAATGTACCAATCCTTAGCCAGTTTTCCATAGTGGCAAGATGCCAGGTCAGGCCAGAACAGCACCGAACCGTTGTGTTCCCGAATGAACGGCAAAGGTCGTTTATTCAGACACTCTTTTACGTAAATTTGTCCATTTAGAGTGCCAGTCGTGATGAAGATGTCGCTTCTGAGACCACATCCACATATTGCCTGCCATACGAGGTATTTTTTTGGGAACTTCGACAATTTTTTTTGCTTAAAACGATCAGCAACATTTCCTCTTTGCAACGAGGTATAAAACTGTAGTCCCGGTATCTGCTTAAAGTCAGCTTTGCAATATGTTTCTTCGTCCAATATTATGCAGTCGTATTCCTTCAGAATAGTGTCATATAATTTTCTCGATCGAGATTTTGTGCTCTTGTTCTGGCTGTCGTTACGATTTGGAGCAACACCTACTTTGAATGATTTCAAGTCTGCACTTTTCTTCACTTTCTGGACGAACGATGGAGACATTTTCACTTTTTTCGCCACATCACGAACGGAGATATTCGGTTTCTTCTTAAATTCTTTAATCACTTTCTTCCTCTCCGCGACGAAACGAGAATCATGGTTACCTCCGGAACCGACCTTTCTCTTTAAAGTTAAGCGCTGCTGAAAGTTTTTTAGCACTTTAGTAACCGTCGATTTTGCGATTTTTAATGACTTGGCAATATCGCCGTGCGACATATCTGGATTTTCCACTCTTTTGTGCAAAATTGCTTCGCGCACGCGTTCTTGATTCGACGCCATTTTACTGAATAAAGGTTACTGTAGCCAAACGACGTCTTCATCATAGCACACATACATTAATATTCATGTAGTAGTGATCGGATTAGCAAAGCGTACACGGAGAAGACAGCATTAGGGCATTTCCGACGACTACTTTTTGGTGTGCACATTCTTTATACGGCCCCGTTGAAATTCCGTAAGCTCCAATGGCATTTCGAACTGCACACTTCAGCACTTAACCTTGATTTGTCCCATGCGCAAGCACTCAATCCTGTCACCTTTTGTCTTCTTCTATGCAAACATGTACACGGATAAAAAATAATACCCAATTTGAGTTCTATTCCGCCAGGTCGACGGTTCCGTACGCCAAATTAATTTTGAGTTATTTTTCTATTAATTTTGAGTTATTAATTTTGAGTTATTTTTAGTTTAGGTATTGTTTTGTAAAATCATGAAGTTTGAGGTGTCGCAAGCCAGGGTTTGACATCATTCGAAATCTGGCCACTTCCCTGGGGGAACCCGGAATCCGGAACGTCACCAGTTGTGGCCAATGTGAAAGAATACTCTCAGGTTGACTACCAGTGGTATTGGTTTGTAAAATCATGAAGTTTGATGTGTCGCAAGCCAGGTTTGATACAGTTCTAACTCTGGCCATTACACTGGTAGGGTACTTCCTTCACGATTCCCGATAATGAATCCGGAACTACGGAAAATAACGAAATGTCCGCTATTCTTCCAAAAACTAGGATAAATTTGTAATCGTATGGAAAAAGTTGCATCTAATTTGGTTAAGGGTACGCAGAGTTACAGATAAATTAAAAAGGAGTTTTTCAACATAAAAAGTGTCAGACATTAGGGTAAAAAACTACATTTTACGGAAATGGCCATATCTCGGTTGTTTATGGGCCGATTAACGATCTTTAACCACTGACAGACTTGTTATAGTTTCTGAAAAAAATAAAATATTTCTTTTTTTTAATTTAATTAAAAAAAACAATATGAAGAAAATTGGAAAATTTGTAATAACCTTAAAATATCTGTGTTTTCTCGGGTGTGGGGGGGTCAAATAAATTTTTAAAAAAATTTTTAAAAATTATATAAAATTCCCCGTGGGCCGCTTTTTTTTTTTTTAAAAATGTTTTTTTTTTTTTAGTATTTTTTATTTTTTATTGTGGAAAAATTTTTTTTTTTTTCTTCTTTTTTGTTTCCCGTATAAAGGGTGTATTCGATAAAAATGGCACACAGAAAATCTTCTGTAACTTTTGAATCGTATGAGTAAAAACCTAGAAATTTGAGTAGATCTTATCCATAGTGTATTATTTACATCTGCTAAGTTTCATAGTTATACATTCAGTAGTTCCAGTCATGTCGTCGAAACAAGAAATTGTCCGTGAGAAAATGTTGTGCACTCACAATCAAAATCCAGGGGCGTCCCACCGGTGGATTGCTAAAAGGCTTGGAATTGCAAATACAACTGTTTCTCGTGTAATAAGAACCTTCAAGGAGCGTCTGAGTGTCCAAAGGAAGGAAGGGAGTGGTCGTAAAAGTGGTCCAATGGACAGTAAAATGGCCAGGAAAGTCGTACAACAATTCAAGAACCGTCCAAACATGTCAATTCGAGATGTCGCTAAAAAGTCTAAGGTGTCAGTCGGTTTTGTGCAGAAAACCATGAAGCGTGCTGGGTTACATGTTTACAAAGTGCAAAAAGCCCCAAACCGGAATGAAAAACAAAACATCACTGCGAAAACCCGCGCCCGGAAACTTTACACGAAGCTGCTCACCAAATCCGGTTGCATCGTGATGGATGACGAAACATACGTCAAGGCCGACTTCCGTCAACTTCATGGGCAAGAATATTTCGTTGCCAAGTCGAAGTTCGATGTTCCGGAGGATGTTCGAAAGAAGAAACTATCGAAATTTGCAAAGAAGTTTCTAATCTGGCAGGCGATTTGCGGATGTGGTGAAATAAGTGCTCCCTTCATCACTTCCGGAACAATAAACGGTGCGATTTACACGGAAGAGTGCCTTAAGAAGCGTCTCTTGCCATTCATTAAGAAGCACAAAGGATCAACTCTGTTTTGGCCTGATCTAGCATCCTGCCACTACGCTCGAAACGTATTGGAGTGGTACCGAGCCAACGGAGTCAATTTTGTGCCAAAGGATATGAACCCACCAAATTCACCGGAACTTCGTCCAATTGAAAAATTCTGGGCAATTATGAAAACGGAACTTCGCAAACATCCCAAAACTATAAAAACAGAGCTAGAATTGAAGAAAATTTGGGTAAAAACAACAAAAACACTGGGAAAATCGGTTGTACAAAATTTGATGGGTGGAGTGAAAAGGAAGGTGCGGGCATTCGGGATGGGAGACGAAATTGAATAAAACAAATGTTGTAAATCAAAACTCATTAGTAGTTCTTCATTCCCTGAAAATTTCAAGAAAATCCGATAATCAGTTTAATTTTGATGAGTATATATGTGTGTGCCATTTTTATCGAATACACGCTTTACTTTATGACAGTATTCCCCCCAATAGCGCGTTTCTTAGAGATCGCACTAATGGAAACCACGTTAATATGAGACCAAATTCGTTCTAACATGAAATATCTCGTGATTTTGAACAAATAGAAAGTTACTGCCTGCAGTTAAATTGCTCAGTACATGAAGACCTTCCGGTTGGTGGATAGCAGTACGGAATTATCGCACTACGCAGTGCTAGTGTGCATGTGAACATCCTGTATCAGCTGGATCGCGAAATCCTGGCCATTTAGCAAGTTGGCGTTTCCGACAAAGATGCTCGAGTGATTTTGGCCTTTTGGATGGTGCACCGTTTAGTTCAGTATATATTTATCTATTTATTTATTTATTATTACCATCTACGACAACAAAATCGTACAGACTGTTCCTATTCGAATTTATTTATTTATTTATTTATTTATTTATTTATTTATTTATTTATTTATTTATTTATTTATTTATTTATTGATATAATTTCAACTGACTTAGAATCTTATTGAAATGAAATGGGCGTAAAAACACCCCCTATCTCTAAACCGTACTCAACATTAATCAACAAGAATAGAAGGAATACAAAGCAAGTTTAAAAATAATAATTCTAGTACGCACACAAAACTTGTCAGTAAAAGTAAAATAATCGTTCGTGATGGAATCAGTCGTCTGGTATCTTCGCCATTAATACCAGTAAGTAGTCAAATTCTCTTTCTTTTTCATGTTCAGTTAATACAGAATACAGGAGAAATATTCAGCTAAGCTTCGTTTTTATCAAATGCAAATTGCCGGGTCTTTCGTTTAACACTTGCCATAAGATTTTGTACAGTCTCCTTGTCCACTTTATTCGCCGCAGAACGCCAGTTTGCCTTGAACTATTTCTCGCTCACAACAGCTTTTTGAGTTTTCTTAAGGTTCCGCTTGACGATGGCCCAATATTGTTCGATTGGGCGGAGCTCTGGCGTGTTGGGAGGGTTCTTGTCCTTGGGCACCACTTGAACGTTGTTGGCAGCATACCACTCGATGGCCTTTTTTCCGTAATGGCAAGATGCCAAATCCGGCCAAAATAGAACGGAACAATTGTGTCGCTTCAGGAAAGGCAGTAGACGTTTTTGTAGGCATTCGCTCCGATAAATTTCCTGGTTGGCGGTTCCGTTCGTAATATAAACGTTGCTCTTCAAGCCACAGGTACAGATGGCCTATCACACCTGATATTTCTTCGTGAACTTTGACAGTTTGATGTGCTTGAAAATATCTGCCACCTTTTGCCGTCCGGTTGCCTTATCACATTCCTGTCCAGGAAGCTGTTTAAAGTCTGCCTTGATGTAAGTTTCATTGCCCAGTACCACACAATCAAATTTCGTCAGCATCGTCGTGTACAACTTTCGCGATCGTGCTTTTGCCGACGTGTTTTGTTTATCGTCGCGATTTGGAGTCACCACTTTCTTGTAAGTCGACAGTCCAGCTCGTTTTTTAGCTCTATTCACGGTTGAAGGCGCCACTCCCAGCTTCTTTGCGACATCTCGGACAGAGAGGTTGGCGTTCCGCTCGAAAC
Source organism: Aedes koreicus (assembly GCA_024533555.2). Taxonomy (NCBI): domain Eukaryota; kingdom Metazoa; phylum Arthropoda; class Insecta; order Diptera; family Culicidae; genus Aedes; species Aedes koreicus. The sequence continues at coordinate 140,450 of JAHHFK020001073.1, forward strand.
AGCGGGCAATTTTTTTTTGGCGTTGCTGTGGCCTCCGGCTTTCGATTCCCCCCCGATCCAGCTTTCCTGGCTGTCGACAAACGTTCACCGAACACTTTTAATACGTTGGTAACAGTTGATTGAACCACATTCAACATTTTCGCCAACTTGGCGTGAGAGTAGTTTGGATTTTCGCCATGCACGTGCAAAATTTTGATGCGTTGCTTCTCTTCCTTCGACGACATTTTGATAACTGAAGTGCTAATCTCAAAATCAAAATAAAGGCATGATGCTACACGCACACATCTTCAAAATGAGGGGTGTGCAAATTTTTTTAATGCACGATGAAAGGAAATGCATCAAGTTTAAGTCGACCAAATTTTGATCGAAACACCCTTTACTAGTGATAGTTTAAAAAAATGTTTCAGTTTTTTTTTGAAAAAGTTATCAAGTGATGTGTTTAGTTAAATTTTCCCAGTTTTTCAAGTTAATTTGATGTAAATTTTAATATTATTTATTTTATTTTTTTCATTTTATTTTATTATATTTTTATCAATCTTTTTACCTGCTATAATCGCCACTCATTAGAACCATGAAAATTTGCGATGGGAGCGAAGCTTTCAATTCAACTCGCTCAATAAACCTTTTTTTTACAAACCATTTTCTGAAAGTAAGTTACCATTAATAGCACATTTCAAATGATATAGGAACATAGTTACTGACGAAAAATTCAAATGCACTGCAATGACATCAATTTCAAAAAAACTTTATTCTATACTGGTTAAGAGATAACTATGCAAATAAGTTCTCCAAAAGATACAGTAACGTTTGCATTTAAAAAAATGGACAAAAATTGCCGATTTTTCATGGGCTTACCTTCACCCGCACTGATAAAACTACCCATGCAGCATCAATCATAGCAACACATGAGTCAGCAGACAAAATTTGACAGCTCTATCAGTCGAACTCTAAACGTGATGGCAAAAACAGAGAAGCAACTCCGTTCAGAAGTGTGCGCGTTCAAAGAACAGCACCCCGCCGCGTCGAAAACGGACATCGTGTAGCACTTTGTGGACGCCGGATACGCCCGTTCCGGCATCTACAACATCTTGGCACTATTAGACAATAATCAGAGCATCGAAAGAAAGCCCGGTTCCGGACGGTCGACGACCCTGAGCGACAAGAAGCTCCAAAGGATGCTGAAAAGGAAGACCGAGGGAAAAGTGGCTACATCGCTGCGTGCGCTTGGCCGGGAGGTCGGTTCAACCGGCCAAACAGTGAAAAAGTACCTGGCGAACATGAACATACATGTCAGGAAGCGGAAGTCGCGTCCACTGGCACTTCGTATTTTACTTCCCCCACGAAGGAAGTGAGCTCCGAGATGAAGTTCATTACACACCAAGTTCCCCAAGAAGGTACTGCTGTGGCTGACAATCAGCGAGAAGAAGATGTCAAAGTCGCTCTTCTTTCGCTCCGGACTGGCCGTGAACGGGGAAATTTATAGTACGAAATGCCTGCGGGAAGTTGCGTCGTTTATCAAGAAATACCATAAGGGCGAAGACGCGGTGTTCTTGCGTTGGCCCACTACTCGAAGCGATCGTTGGAGGAGATGGAACGGCTGAATAACGATGTGGTACCCAAGTCGGCGAACCCGCTCAAAGTCCCCAGCTGCGTCCCATCGAGAATTTCTGGGCCAACCTGAAGCGTAAGATCTACCCCAATAATTTTGTCGCGAAAACTAAACAAAATTAAGAAAGAACTCAAAAATATGCCTACACGCATGTTTTCGTCCGCCATGGCGAATGTTCCGGTTAACTGTCGGAAGGCCGCTCGCAAGGGCGTAGAATTTTGTTGCAAGTAAGCTTTAAATAATTACCTTCCATGGGAAATTTATCAAAAGCAATTATCGGTCTTTGCTTTTTTTATCACCATCCGAAAAAAAGTCCATTTTTTTTAATGCAAACGATATAGTCATATTAAACTGCAAGCTGTTCGTTGAACGTCGATGTATGGTTGTGAAAAGTTGAAATTGGTATTTTTTTGAGGTAATTTTTTTATTGATGATGTCAACTGATTTACGGTTGACATTTTTGAGCAATAGGTTCAACTATATTCTATGTAATTTTCTTTAAGTTCAGTAATAATATATGGTTTTCAACAACTATTGATATAGTTTAATCAAACCATATTTTTTTTCCTTTCCGTGAGGAGATGAATCCACCAAACTGCCCAGAGATTCGCTCTATCGAAACTTTCTGGGCTTTAACGAAGGCAAAGCTGAGAAAACACTTGAAACCAGCGGATAGTGTTGAAAAATTTAAGAACGATTGGCCAAAAGTGGTGAAAACGGTAAGGGAAAGCACTGAGCAAAAGCTGTTAAGGGAAAAGTTTGAGAACTCGCCTACCGTACGAAAAATCAAGCAAATTGAAATGAAGATGACACGAAAATATTGTTATCTACTATGTTTGAGAATAAAATAATCAAAAATCACAGGATGGTCTTTTTTATTTGAGAAAGAAAGTGTATTTATATTTTTTGGAACAGTCTATAGAAAACAAAGCCGTAGCCAAACGTTAAAAAGTTATAATTAATTATGGTTTCATAATAAGATTCATCGTTTCGTGTGATATACAGAATTTCGGCCAAACTTAACTTCTTTTACATTGTGCATCCTTCGCAAATTACAATAAAACAAGTCCGTTCTGTTCGTTCAATGCCAATGCCGTTCGAAAGTGTTTCCGCAAACTTGATGCAAACTTCAACAGTTGCATCCTGGTAAAAGATAGGAGCTTTAAGAACTTTTCCTTCCAGAGAGGAAGATATTATTTTCTCGGAAAGCAGTGCATTTACAGTGCTAATTAATTAGGAGCAGCTTAACACGAGATGAGAAGAAACTTGTGTTTCTTAAGCTAGAAGATTTTTTCCATCCTTGTTTTATTGCCCGGAGAAAAGAGTAAACCGACGGGATTGCTTTCTTCTCGGTAAAGCATGGGCCGTTCGCTCGAGGAAACAGCACTGTAGTGTAGTTTTATGGCTCTTTTATTGGCCAATCTTTGCGCAATTGCTCTTTTCAGCTTTCCGTTTACCTAAAACGTAATGGAAAATTTTAATCAGTGCTTTCCGAAAACAACCTCATCACTCTGAGGATCATCTCGTTTCGAGCCTCCTAGAGTTATGGTACAAGTGATTGGACATGGCACGGGAAAAAATTGTTTCACACTCAAACTGGCTATAAACATCGGAATCAAATGACCACTACCATAATCCCCACTATCGACTCCATGGAACAATCTACAGCCGAAATGAAAGCCAACAAAAGCCCTGCCTACACTACGGACTTTTCAATAAACTCAAATAAATATATCGTTTTCGCAGTATAAATGACCGAAAATCATACAATTCCAATCATCATCCCCCTGGCCGCAATTCCCTTTCGCAGTCCTCAGTCAAGTTCATTCGTGGGGATCGTCACGACAAGTACCTCTTTTTCGCACCCAATAAGTTACCCCTTCGGACCCATTCGTCTGGCCCCCCCCGAATCAGTTTGCAAAGTATACTCTAAGTGATTTGTTGTGAAGAGTGACAGGCAGGGAAGAGAATTCGATTTTCCAACGAAAGCTTCGACGGCAGCAGCATCAGCCAGCGAATGGCACTTTAGGTTCAAGCACATCGCGCGCTCATTCGAGGCGAGGGCTATTGATTTCGTGTCAATTTGAATTGCGCGATTTGCTAGCATATTTCGAATTGATTTCGCGATTCCCCAAACCATCCCGGGGATAGGCGGTTGAAGCTTGTTATCATTATCGTTTCGGAAATTGGCGAGATAGCTAGTGGAGCTTGGATTTGCATACTACCCTCTTGAGGCACACTTGACTTACACGGAGACAGCATCGGAAATTGAAGAACCTGGTGTTCCTGCCATTAGTTGTTCCGAAAGATGTGCGATTGGAGGACGGGAAGTGCCAATAGGGCCCAAGCGAGTAATTGTCACTTACGAGGTTGATATATAAATAAATAGATAGAAAGATATAGAGAGTGGCCATGTCGCAACAACACGTGGAACATTCCGGTAATGGAGTTGTTAATTATGCAGAGCTCACTAACAACATCAGATGGGCTAATAACGACGGAATTTCAGCTGGATGTGGTTCCATAATCAGGTTGCTCCGGCTGCAAAGAGGGTAGTGTTTGTACCACTGGTAGCAAATCACCAACCGGTCAATGATGAATTATTAATTTTTGGAGCGGCATTTGCATTGAGTGATGGTGAAACACGTGACAGCGCACTTGGCAATTGATATCATTATTAGAATGGCTGAGAATGTGTGGTTAAAATTAGTATGGAATGTACCGTTCTGTTTGAACATTATTGATTTAAGGCTTGAGTCATTTAATATCAGGACACAGTCTATTTTTTTTGCTGCAGCACTCCTGGTAGTCAGATCTGAAATGTTTTGACAACAGTTTGATTAGGAATGTTGCTTCTTTCAGTACGGAAAAGTTTGCTACGATTCATTTTGTTTCAAAGTAGTTATACTTAATTTGATCGGCCACATCGAAAATCCGACGTGGTCAGGCTCGAAAATCGCGAAGTCGTTGAAATTGACTAAATCGACCGTGGGCAGCGTTCTCAAACATTTACGTGAGCGGCATACTATCGATCAGCTGGATCATAGCAAGCGTCGTAGTGTAGCTAAGGATCAGAAGTTGCTTTTGAAGATGTTGAGAACGATTAGGAAGACTATTAGAACCGTTGGATTATGATATCGCCAAGAAATTCAATATCAACTACAGCACCGTCAGAAGGATTCGTATGCGGCGAGGTTTTCGATCTTTTCGGGCAGTAAGCAACGAAACAGGACACTTGAGCTTACTAGTGGTCAAAAGACGTGCTTGAATGATGTAAAATGAGGATTTGGCGAAGGACTACGTCTTTGTTTTCTATACTGGGGTACCATTTTGGCTCATAAGGCTTGCTTCATTTAGAATTGGAACAAACTTTTGCTCATATTGTGGCGCTCCTGGTGGACGGATTTGGAAGTTCTTGGCGCCCACGTGTCGAGAATTTTGTCAGCTTCACGTATGTGTTTTTGACATTCTGCAAATCGACTGTACTTTGTAAACAATCAACATGGAAGCCGAAAGAAGGGAAAAAATTGTGCACAGTTATTTGGAAAATCCATTGTGGTCTGCATCTAGGCTAGCTAAACAGCTGAAATTGCCCAGAAATACCGTATGGCGCGTTATCAAACGGTATAAGAAAACATTGACGACGATTCGGAAGCCTCAAGCCAATCGTCGGAGTGGAACTGTCGACCGGAAACTGCGTGGTAAGATTTTGAAGACGATTAAGAGGAATCCCAATCTGTCGGAACGTGATTTGGCCAGAAAATTCGGTGCTGCCCATAGTACCGTGAGGAGAACTCGACTCCGGGAAGGAATCAAGTCGTATCGAGCTAGCAAACAGCCAAATCGGACCATAAAACAGAATAGTGTGGCCAAAATCCGTGCTCGGAAGCTATACGACCAGGTGCTGACCAAGTTCGACGGGTGTCTTCTGATGGACGATGAAACCTATGTCAAGGCTGACTTCGGGCAAATCCCAGGTCAAAAATTTTATTCCGCACAGGCTCAAATTCCGAACACTTCGTTTTTAAATATAAATTTACTGAACTTTTTTGCTATAAACTATTCACATCATTCAATGGTATCGATAAAGCCTTTTTTTAATATTTTTAAGCATTTGCAAAAAAGTGACAGTCAGTCCACTCGGGAAATGATGGGCTACCGTTTGATAGGGCATACTATCAATTTAAAAATGTTAAATTCATAACATTATATACTGTTTGCGTTAGCAGAATCCTTAAAAAAACAAGCATAAGTAACTTTTAAATTTTTCTAGTTGTTTTCACTAGTTGGTTAACTATTTTCATGTTAAGTGCTACATACCTAAGGTATGCATATACGAACAAATTACCGTTTATGAAAAAATATCCATTAAAATAAGCAAAACAGTAGTGTTTGGAATATGAATCATGATTCGACGCATGATTCAAATTCCGAACAATATGTTAAAACATACTATTTACAGGCAAACACAGTAATAATTTGCTAACTGGGCTAAGACAACACAAAATGTCGAAAGATACATGGTCTAAAGGCAAAAGGTCGAACAGACAAAAGATCGAAAGGGGCAAAATGTTGAAAATGCAATACCTTTGCGAGGGAAGGGATAAAAATCATTTGTTTACAAATGATTATCGGTCTTTTTCTATTGTTGTTCCAGAACCGTACTAACAAAGTGCTGGAAGAACAATGAAAAGGGCCTATCATCATTTGTATACAAATGATTGTAAGTCCTTTCCTCGAAAAGGTATTCTATTTTCAACCTTTTGTCTTTTCGACCTTTTGCTTTTCGACATTTTGCCCTTTCAATCATTTGCCCCTTACCCTTCTCAGCCTCCCATTCTCTAAAAAGATCAACAGGGCATATAGTCACAATAACTGACCGTCAAATCGAGTTGTCACGAAACGGAAAGGAGAAAAACAAAACTCTTGTGGTGTCGTGTGCTGTTTTTTACAACAAAATGAGTGAAATTAAGTCTAAAAAAGAAAATGTTTAACGCGCATTGGAAGCTATGGCAGCTGACACATCTCTCCGAGCTGCAGCCAAGATGTATAACGTTCGTGTGACGACGCTGCACGATAGGAAAAACTTCCTCAACCGCCAAGATGCTGCTGAGAAACACACTGTTTTGTCAACAACAGAAGAGCAAGAGATCGTGTTACTAAAACCATTGTTTGATGATAAATCAAACATACCATAAAAATACCAGTTAAATATTGCTCATGATTATCAATTCACTTGAATAAACTAACGTTTTGGGATGTATAAGGGTGTGCAGAACAACTCCCATGTTTTTATTCTGAACGCCCTTTTCTCCTCGTACAATTTAAAGAAAAAACTCTTTTCATCATAGTCTTGCCCATTTAAACTGCAATAGTCTGGTCAAATGTTCACATAGTTCTTTGAAACCTCTACAATAATCAAAATTTATACTTCCGGTGGAAGCATTGAACTTACCTTTTACAATCGGCGTAAATATCTTGTGCTTTAACGTAATAGGGTGGATGATGGCTTCCGCATGTATTATCTTACTATCGTCAGGGGCTAAATTAAGTCAAAGAACTTTGATTTTTTGGTATGAATGTATATCATATTCTAGAGCATCGGGTTGTCCATATACCACGTTTAAAGGTTCAGAGAAATTTAAGACATCTCCCACCCCCTGCGTGAAAAATCACTCAAAAAAATTTCAAAAGTGCACATGGACAGTGAAAATTTGCCAACCAGACCCTCCTTCAATATCATCCCCCTCTCCTCTTAACAGTCCACGTTGTATATATGGATTTAATATGGATCTTAAAATCGAAAGACACTGCTAACATATCGGTTGAATTTGTCATGTTCGGAATATGAGCCATAACTGTTCGGAATTTAAGCCAGTATAAAAATAGTGTTCGGAATTTGAGTCAAAATGAATTGAGAAAATTGTCATATTTTTGCCATAGATAGGGATTTTTGAATCAATTTCATCGTGGTCTAGTGATTAGAATACACTAGTGCACTGAAAAATCAAATTTCGCACGAAACAGTAGAACATTAACTAATTGAGACACTATTTAACAATCATCAAAGCTTAAGTGTTTGGAATTTGAGCCAAAACGGTACAATTTGAATAAAAAAGTCGAAATGCGACCGTCACGAAAATTTGTCAGGATTTCAGCGTTAAGAACTCAGTCGTTTCTCGCAAGATTTTCAAAAAATTTGCACCAATCGATCGGAAATATTTCTACGCATCGATTCCAGTAGAGGAAATTGTTGATTTCGGGCCACAAACTATTAAAAAATGTATAAATATTAAGCCTTTCTTCATCACCTTCACCAGCTCGACGGGGACGGAAATTCGCTCAAAGTCAATGGGCTTGATTATTCTCCAGAAGATTATAGATTAAGCAGCAATCGAGAAGCGATTAAACGACAACTGGCACAGCCCGTACAGTTAGGGATCGAAAATACCCGTGGCTCGTCAAAAAAGGAGCAATTATTTCACTTCGCTCAAACACCTACAACAAACCGTTGATCAGTGATCAAAAAATAAAATCAATCAAGTGTTGAAAACAGTTACAAAACTTCACAACTAGGATCGCCGGTTCCGGTGGTGTAGTGGTAAGCGTGACCCTAGTTGGTCTGGGTTCAATCCCTGTCGAGGTCGGTGGTTTTTCTGAGGCGAAAAAATCTGGTAACGTCTTCCTTCGGAAGGGAAGTAAAGCCGTTGGTCCCGGCTCATGTGTTGATGAGTGCGATATGTAGGATCCAGGTGGAGAAGTCGTCTTCCTGGGGTCGGTGGTTTTACCCAGGGGGGAAGGAAGCAGGCGAAAAAAAAAAAAACAAGAAGGATCGGTCCGGTTGCAACGCGATCAACGCACGGGGGCACGAGTCCTACGGCACCTTGGGGTACAACTCCATAGGGGTGTCTCTGGGGTTTTAAGGAGGGGAAAAGAGGCATCAGAAGGAGAACGAAAGGGGGAAGGAGGGGGGGGGGGGGGAAGAAAAAAAAAGAGGCGGGGGGGGGGGGGGGAGGAACCAGCAAGTTCGTTGGTGGATACAGGGTGCGGCAGAAAATAAGGCGAAAATTTGTTCTATTTCTTTCAAATCCCATTCTCAACTAATTCAAGCAATAATATCAACATTTTCGAGTGCAGTTATCTTATAAAGTCCTTTTAAACAAGTTTATTCAATGTGTCCTCCATTTTAATTAATGACACCCTCGAGCCGACGACGGAAGCCAGAGCATGCCTTTCGGACGTAGTCCTCCGACATTTACTGCCATATGCGTGTTATGGTTGACTTCAGGGTTTTCACACTAGAGTGTGATGTTTTGCAGGTTCGTGCTTTAACATATGCCCAAATCGAATAATCCAACGGATTTAGATCTGAACTGCTAGGGGGCCACAAATCTTTCGGCCAAAACTTCATGTTATTGTTCAACCATTGTTGGGTTCGATTGGACGTGTGACACGGCGCTCCATCCTGCTGTAGGACAACGTGTTGGTCCTTGGAGAAGTTGGCCTTCACCCAGGGAAGCAATTGGTCCTTTAAAATACCGATATACACTTCGGTATTGATTTTAACTCCAGCATCAATGAAAACAGGCGGCATTTTCAAACCGTTGGACGCCACCAAGCCAAACATCATGACACCAGCCGGATGTTTGGTTTGAAATTTGAATTCCACTTTTTCCGGAATGTACTCCATTTTCTGCGGTGAAATGAACTGGTCCGTGTGGCTGTTGGCCACAGCATCGATGCTGAAAAGCTTTTCGTCGGAGAACAGGATTATCATTTTTTCCTTCTTCAACAAGGAAAGCAATCTCTTGGAACGAGTCACTCGTAGTGCTCGTAGTTCCTTGACTCGATCTGTAATCAAGTGGCACTTCACTCTGGCTCTGGAAGATGCATGCAGGTCTTCTTGGATGATTCTCCCCAAGTAACCACAAGCATTATATTATTGCTCTTATTCAACCCAAAATCAACATCATTAATGCGTGATCGCATCAGTTCAACAGTTGTCAAGTTATGAAGCGTTAGATAAGCTTTAAGAATGTAATAATGCATTACCAATGCAATGATACATTACCAATGCAATAATGCTTTTTAGCAATGTCTATGGAATTACAAAAGATATAGCATTAGATCGATCTTAATCCAACTTCAACGATGCACTAGGCATATGCATTACCCCTATATATGCAAGCTATTATAGCCTCGTGGTTACTTGGGTCCGCATGGATTTCTCCGAAATATTGGCTTCCTTTGCAAGTTTTCTTATGGAACGCACCGGGTTGCGAGCAATTTTTGCACGGACCGATTTGATCACGTTCGGCGTGCGTGCAAAGCACGGACGTCCGCTTCCCGGCTTTTGCTGGTTAGGACCATCCTGCAGGGACTTTTTATAATTTGGTAAACTGTTGCCAAATGATACCCTACTACCTTGGCAATCTCTTTCGGCTTCTTCTTGGCGAGCAACAAACTGGTGATCACTTCTTTCGCGAACATTTTGACGAATTTGAAATAAAACAAATAGAATGTTTGGATGCAGTACTTGAAAGTAAACATAAACAAATCACTTTCCACAGAAATTAGTCACTAGCTACACGCATTAACTCAATACTCAAGTTTGAACATTTTCGCATTATTTTCTGCCGCACCCTGTAAATTCGCAAAAAAGTTTATGATCTGGCAAGGTGAAGGTGAAGGCAAGGTGGCTGTGAACATAAATCCAGATTTTCGTGACAAACAAGACTATGTACAAACAGAAGTGCCTCAAAAAACGTGTTCTTCCGTACATTGAAGCTCACAATGGACTTGTACAGTTTTGGCCTGAATTGGCAAGCTACTACTGCAGCGGAAAAGAACTACAGTGGTATCCAGACAACGGGGTGGATTTCTTCGAAAAGGACACCAATCCACCCAACTGCCATCAACTCCGCCCAATTGAGCTATACTGGGCAATCATTAAACAGAAATTAAAGAAGAGTGGAATGGTGACTCAGGATGCAATAGATATGAAGAGATGTAGGAACAAAACGGCCGCTCAGGTTAGCCAACAGGGTGTCCAATCTATGATGAATGTTATTCGAAGAAGTGTCTGAGATTTCATCAAAACCAAATCGGAATAATAATTCGCTATTTGCAATAAATGACCTTTATTTTGAGTACTCATTATTTTTATTTTATTAAAATGGTTCCAAGATAAAACCGCTTTTTGCGTCCAAATATTAAAAGACTCAAGCTTTGATACATCCTTACTTTTATCGGAAGATGTGAAACACCATGAGTGACCATGGAAGCCAGCCTCGTCCCCTCCTTCCTAGGAAAAATAATGTTTCCTTGTATATTATATTTCACTTCGCTTTTTTGTTTTCATCGACTCATCAAGCTGGTTCAAGATTATGACTAATAAACCATGATTATAAATTTTGTTTATGCTGGCTGCGTTTCAAAATTGAACTGGCGTTTTATGGGGTTTGAAAATACCTGAGCATTTTTGTTTTTTGTACATAACTACTTTTTAAAAGTTCATCAAACGAAACTGTTTAACCCTTATGTGATCGACAGGGTACCCGGTTACCTTTTCATGTTTTACATTACGAAATTTCATAGTTTATTTTAAAACAGGAAGTTGAAATTCAGTGTCATCTTAATCAAAGTTGGAAGGCAACTTTGTGCATAAAATAATTTCGTATATTATCAAGGGGTCCTGAGCGGAGGGGGGGGGGGGGCTTCGATTTTATTTACCCCTCAAGTGATCGACAGGGTACCCACAAAATTCAAATGATTATAACTCTGGCAATTATGACAATTTGAATTTTTCTGGTTTCTGTAAATCCGGGTATCCGGAGCTGTGTTCCGGTACGGAGACAACATTTCGGAACATCTATTGAATTTTGCAGGAATGGATGTCAAAATCTCTGGAATAATTCCTAGAAACTATTTCTATTCTATTGTGGGTTGAATGCCGACTTGCTCCTGGAACGGCCATTCTGTAACAGGATATTTAGATGGAAACCCTGGCAATATGGGTATCAAAATTCATGAAATTTCGCCAGTAGGAAATTTCTCAACGTTAAATGGGTATTTTATGATTTGTTCTCGGCCCTGTCAATCCGGATCAGGTTCCCGTGGGGCCTCGAGTGGCCATGGACATTTTCAGTAGGAACCCCTGGCAATATGGGTATCCTGTCCTACTGGAGAAATTTCATGAATTTTGAGACCCATGTTGCCACGGTTTTCTACTGAAAATGTTCATGGCCACTCGAGGCCTCACGGGAACCTATTCCGAAAAGACAGCTCCAAGGACAAATCATCAGATGGCCACTAAACGTTGAGAAATATTCTATTGGCGAAATTTCATGAATTTTGATACCCATATTGCCAGGGTTTTATACTAAAAATGTTTATGGCCACTCGAGGCCCCACGGGAACCTGTTACAGAATGGCCGTTGCAGGAACAAGTCGTCATATGGTCCACAATGAAATAGAAATAGTTTCTACGAATTATTCCAAAGATTTTGACATCCATTCCCGAAAATTCAATAGATGTTTCCAAATAGTGTCTCCTTACCGAACCAGTGCCCCGGAAACTCGGATTCACGGGAACCGGATGAATTCAAATGGTCATTGCTGATGATGTTCCTGAAACGAATGAGTTTTTGAATCTACGGTGCCAAAATAATTGAAATCGGTCGATAATAGCCGGAGTTATAATCATTTGAATTTGGTTGATGGACGCCCGAAAATCCTGAAGGATCCCCGGTTACTTAGCTAATAGTACGGCACCGTGACGAGCGATATAATAACCAAAACCTCGCTACCATCGTGAACGAATTGAATTTTTTTAGTTTTTTGTCAACAGTTCAACACCATTTCTTATTGGCTAACTTGGGCCGCTGATTTCATCGGGTTGAAAACACATTGAAACGCCTGGTGGCCGCACATTGCCCTATCAAAGTAGAGCAAGAATGATATTCAGTGGGAGAGGCTCCTGTTTTTCAGGAAAACACTTTTGAACTGAAGTATCGAACTGAATTAATGTTAAGTTAAATTAACAACGTGAGATCACAGACAAACTCAACTTTTTCGGCACAATGCCATCAATCTACCCTATATTTCGTTACTTGTAATACCATCTCACCAATCGTTCTGATAAAATTTTCGGAATGTGTTTTGTAGAGTGAGTAGCAGAGAATGTTTGCACCCTATCTGAAAAAAAATGTTACGCTAATTTCGATTACCATTCTGCACACAACATCAAAGCAAAACCTGTCAGAGCAAAACTTGCAGGGGAAAATGGTTTCTCAATTCACGTAGGTATGTAACTTCATGCAAAAACAACTCGCTGCATGTTTTCACGTCGTGTTTACGTGCAGGTATGTGTGGGGAAGCAACATGAAATTAGAGTAATTGCATGGTTTGCACATGTCAAGTGTCGACAATCCAGCACATTAGGAACTAATTGAACCGTACATAGAAGTGCAAAATTTGTCCATGGGAAACAATTCAAATGTGATTTTTTCTAGCACAATATTATTCAAAACATGAAACATCTTAATGGAAGCAAACAAACTGTTTTGGGTTCCATCCAAAATATAATGTATCGAACTGAATTTCGAAATTAAGTACAGATAATATCCAGTAATCGACAAGCACCTTTCACCATCTCGCCGACAAAAGGCACCGCAATTTCAACGATGCGTGATTCCGGTAATGCGACAGTAAACAGCCGGATGTGGCAGCTCGAAGCTCAGTCATCCCGGAATCGATCGGTGTGTGTGTGTGTGACCGAACGGGAAGGATAAATTGTGTCGACCCGTGTGAAACGACAATGCAATGGAATAATCTCCAATCCGTTTGCTGTCCAATTGGTTGCCTCTCGGAAATGTGCCGGTGGTAAAAATAGCTCTTGCCAGCCACAACCTAGCCACCCGTCCTCTGCTTTCGTCGACCTAAAAGGAGAATAAAAGTTGCAGGTGTGCAGTGCCAGTTCCGTTGGCATGTTGAGTATCTACACGGACGATGAAGATGACTCAAAAGAGGGTTTCAATGAAGTTGTTCGATTTCCGGAAAATATTTTTTCATACGCTTGAGTTTGAGTTTATTTCGTAGCTGCTGATCCGCGATTGATTAGATCCAGCAAAATTGCCAGTTACAAATTGAACGACTTGAAGTCGTTTTTCGGACTGATTTCTCAAAAGCTTGTTATTCTCCACAACTGCGATGAAACAGTCATAAACTTTTTTAAGACAAAGGAGGCCCACACTAGATGAGGTCTTCAAGAGTATGTTTAAAGGCTTGCTGAAAACTATTTCAAAACTGTCGTTTTGAAGATGTTATAAATGTCTGCTCTGAGAACACTTCTAACGGCGTATAACTAAAAAAATAGAATTTTCTTAAAGGGCAATAACAAGAATACTTGTTTGTAGAAAGGAAAAGTTTGAACGCACGTCTCTTTACTTTGAAAAAAAAAAAAAAATTAATGAACATTTGAATACGGTCCGTCATCAGCTGTTTGACGAGGCTTTGTCCTGATGTTTGAACAGCTTCTTTATCGATTTGGCAAATGCATCTTTTTGTTCTATTAATCAGTTGTTTACAGTCTTTGGCTCTCGAGTTGTTTTTGTACACCAGCGAACTCAAATATCCAAAGAAATCTTCAATCGGGCGACACTGGGGCAAATTTGTTGGATTGTGGTTTTTCGGTACATACGGGATGTTTTGGCTTACAAGAAGGCTTGTGTTTTGCTCACATAATGCGACGACGCTATATCCGGCCAAAACAGGTAATTTACATCTACATGATATGTTTGAAGAAAAGGTACACTTCTTGATTAATAGCCAAACCACTGGGCTTGAACTATGGTTTGGAAATACCTCTCTCAGATATGGCAATATAAAGCATCACATTCTGCTCAATGCAAAATGTTACTTACCTTACCAATCAGACTAAGGCCGGTGTGGCCTCTGCTGTACACAGAAGTTGTTTCCATTGTAATCGGTCCATGGCTGTACCTCGCCAGCCTCGCTGTCTGCGGAGGGTCCGCAGGTCGCCTTCTACTTGATCAATCCACCTTGCTCGTTGCGCGCCTCTTCTTCTTGTACCTGTCGGTTCATTTTCGAGAACCATTTTCACAGGGCTGTCGTCCGACATTCTTACGACATGCCCAGCCCATCGTAGTCGACCGATTTTTGCGATGTGTACGATGGGAGGTTCTCCCAGCAACTGGTGCAATTCGTGGTTCATTCGCCTCCTCCACGTTCCGTCTTCCATCTGCACTCCACCGTAGATCGTACGCAGCACCTTCCGTTCAAAGACTTCAAGGGCGCGTTGGTCCTCCACTAGCAATGTCCATGTTTCGTGGCCGTAGAGAACTACCGGTCTAATTAATGTGTTGTAGATGGTCAACTTTTTGGTTCGGCGAACTTTGTTCGATCTTAGCGTCCTTCGGAGTCCAAAGTAGGCACGATTGCCAGCCATAATGCGCCTTTGTATTTCTCTGCTGGTGTCGTTATCGGCGGTCACCAATGAGCCGAGATACACGAATTCGTCTACTACCTCGATTTGCAAAATGTTCGGCGCTGAATTCATCGAGTGTAAATGCGCTAAGACAAAATTTAGGGTTGAAATATATGTGCTTTGATTGTCGGAAAGGTCAAATCGATCTGAATGCTGTGAATGACAAGTGCTCTGAAATGGTATCTAAAGTGAATGTTTTGGGCAAATCAATCGACGAAATCGACATCAAGTTGCAAGATGCTATCATATCCCAACACAATGTTCTCGGAAATTATCTACTGTCGCAAATTATACCTGCTGTTAAAGAGATTATTGTCACTGAGATTGCTCATATCCAAGAACTGCCGTTGCTGATACCTCTTATGCTGACGTCGTTTGTACTGCTGTCAATATTCCTGCGGCCCAAGTTAAAACTAAAAAATCAGCAACACCTTGCCATTCTTCTGTGCACCGAAAGGAATCAAGCATTCCAACTACTGCTTCTACATCAAATGGTGAAGGGTCGGGCTCTAGTGGTAATCAGGATGTTGAAACAGGATGGCTCCGTTCTGGAAAACGTCGTGGATTGAAATCTTCTACAACTGTGAATAGTGACAAGCTCACCCCCGTTCAGACCAAAACCTCTACGACAGCCAAATTCCCAGCCTCAAAATCGATAGTGAAGATAGAGCAAACAGTACTCTTCAAACCGCTCAAAGCTCAATCTTCAAACGTTACTAAACAAGACATTCAACAAAAAACTTGATCCGGTCAGTTTTGCTTTCAAGGACGTGCGCTATAAGGATTCCGGAGAAGTTTCAGTACTCTGCGATTCTAGAGAATTAGCATTAAAAATGGTATCTGCTGCAAAGAAGATATTATCCGATGATTACTCTATCGAGTTTCAAAATGCTCTCAAGCCGCGAGTGAAATTCATTGGTTTCGCAGAAAATGTGACGAAGGACGACTTGGTGAGCACGATTAGGAAACAAAATTCTTCGCTTCAGGATGTGCAAATGCAAGTCGTACGACTGAAAAAAAAGTGAGAAACGTGTATCAAATCCCATGACTGCGCTGGTTGAAATTGACGCGTGCTGGTTTGAAAAGCTAATGAAGCTTCAACGCGTGAATATTGGTTGGTTCTGCTGCCGTGTTGTGGAAGGCATAAATGTTAATCAGTGCTACCACCGTTTTGAATTTGGACACAAAGCGCGTGACTGCGCTGCCCCCGCTTGTTGTCCCAAATGCGCGGAATGCCATGAAATCGATGAATGTGTGTCGGACTTTCAAAAATGTGTAAATTGCTTCAAGCACAACAAGGAATTAAAAACGACCGCTGAAAATCAATGGGATATTGCACATTCCTCGTGGAGTTTCGATTGTCCAATCCTTCAGCGGCGACGGAATCGTGCTAAGTAGAGGATCGACTACTCTTCGTAGCAATCAACGTTTCTCTTCACTTCAAACACTAGCTCATATTTGCTCGTCCAATCGCCATCAGCTTTTACTTCAGCACCGGGATGCACGCCTGCAAGTCCTTCGGAAGCCCCCAATCCACTCGTCACAGTCGAGTCACTACCGTCAGCGTTCTGCAGCCATCCCGGCCCTGTGTATGAGTCTGGAGAGGGGGGCTTCTAGCCCGTTATCGCAGGCAAGTATGCATGTGATTTGAATATATCCCTTCCTGAAAAATCTGTCGATTCCAGCAACTTAACTCTTCGAGTCGGCACAACAGCAATTAAGCCTCATTCTTCATCTGTCTACTTGTCACGGGACGCAACGATTTTGACACCATGGAAGCCTTGATCTCCCCACCACAGTCGAGCTTTTCCCGTCATCGCCCAACAGTCGTCCTGGCCCTGTGTGTGGGATCGGAGAAAGGGTCTTCCAACCTTTCTTCCACGGCAAGTACGATCATATTTCGAGCAATTCTACTGCTGATTCTGTCTTTGATTATAGCGCTGTGGTCAACCATTTACCCTGCGCCATTGAGCAAAATTACTCATGCAACAAAATAGAGAGCAACGTTGACGGATCAACTCGACCATCTACTATCGACGATAAGTTGAGTGTATTCTACCAGAACGTAGGAGGTTTACGGAAGAAAATTGATGACGTTTTTCTTGCTGCCTCTGAATCACAGTATGATTTCATCGTATGCACTGGGACATGGTTAAATGACCAAATATTTTCATCTCAATTATTTGGCAATGCCTACACCGTCTTCAGAAACGACCGCAGCCAAACAAACAGCCAAAAGTCTCGTGGCGGTGGTGTGCTGATTGCTGTATCAACCGATCTGAATTGCTGCATTGATCCTACTCCTGTCAATGTTTCACTCGAGCAGCTTTGGGTAAAGTTGAAATTACCTAACTTTTCCGTTAGCATTGGAGTTATATATCTTCCACCTAACCGAAAAGCTGATATGAGCAGCATAGCAAACCATATTGATTGGGGCCAGCGATCACTTTCTGCTACTTGGTGATTTCAATCAGTCTGGCTTAATTTGGGACTCTTCGAGGAACGGCCATCGCACTGTAGATGCCTTGCAATCGCACATCTCTGTTGCTTGTGCTGCGTTACTTGATGGCTTCAGTTTTTATAACTTAACTCAAATCAACACAATTAGCAACCGTAACGGTCGCTATTTGGATTTAGCTTTGGCAAGTGAGATGACACTCGATCGATGCACGTTATCTGCGGCTGTGGAACCTTTATCACTTCTCGATGCCGATCATCCTCCATTTATAGTCGAAATCAACGTATCTCGATGTATCGATTTTGAAGATGTTTCTGATGAACCGAGTTTTGATTTCTGCAGAGCATATTTTAAAGGAATGCTAAGGAGTGTATCGAATATAAGCTATCCACATACATTTGCGTTGTACGCATGTATTTGTGATGGTTTTTTATGCTCTGAACACTGCATGCTGTGCGTTTGACTGTCAGCTTTCTTTTGTTTACTTGTTTGTGCGGTTCAAATTCTGCGTTTTCAAAATGTCGCGTATTGAAAAGGAAGTGAAAATTAAGGTTCTGGACACATGGCTAAGTGAGAAGGGTATTACTATGCGAAAATTGGCGAAGCGGTTTGGAATCCATCATGCGACTGTTAAAACCATCATTAATAAGTTTGGGGCTATTCTTTGGATGAGCTACCAGGAAGAGGCAGAAAACTCGGTTCTTCCAACCCGAAACTGGAGCAGAAAGTGGTATCTCTAATCATGAAGAACAAATCAATGTCAATACGTGATTTGGCCAAAAAAGCAGGAACGAGTGTCGGAATGATCCAGTGTATCAAGAGGAGAAACCACCTGAAGACCTACAAGAAGCAGAAAATCTCGAAACAAAGTGCAGAACAGAAGAAGCGAGCAGCAACAAGGGCCCGGAAATTGTATTCGCGTCTTTTGCAGCGTCCGGATGCATGCGTTTTGATGGACGATGAGACCTATGTAAAGGAGGACTCAAAAACCCTTCCAGGTCCACAATACTTTACTGCCGTCGTTGGGGAGGATGTGAGCGATGCGGACAGGTCGATTCAAGTATAGAAATTCGGTCGAAAGGTACTGGTATGGCAAGCAATATGTTCCTGTGGTTTGAAGTCAACCATTTTTTACACTACCGGAACTATAAATGCGGAAATCTATCGATCTGAGTGTCTCCAGAAGAGATTGTTGCCTTTACATAAGAAGCATAGTACACCTCCACTGTTTTGGCCGGATTTAGCGTGGGCTCACTATGCCAAAACCACTCTCAATTGGCTTGCGGAAAAGGGTATAGATTTCGTTGAGAAAAATATCAATCCACCAAATTGCCCTCAGCTTCGACCCATCGAACGTTACTGGGCAATCGTGAAGAGGGTCTTCAAGAAGACTGGTAAGGCAGCTGGGAACATGCAGGAGTTCAAAAAAATTTGGGCTCAAGCGTCCAAAAAATGCGATGCAACACTTGTCCGGAACTTGATGAAGAGCATTCGATCCAAAGTTCGAAAATTCGTGAAGGAATAACTTAAATTTCATCCGGTCATCATTATGTTCAAGTTTAACCTCGTACAATAAAGGATCAATTTTTTGTATGAATAAAATATCGGTTTTCAACATAATTTGAAAGAAAGTTTGTGGATAGCTTATTTTCGATACACTCCTTAGAAGCACTTTTTTGTACGGACTGGACCAATTTGGAATCCATGAAAAATGTTGATGACGCTGTTGGTTGTTTCACTCGCATCATGCATACCATTATCGCTGATTATGTCCCTCGAGCTAGCAGCAGATATTGGACTTACAATTGCTTCTTATACAAACGTTATACTCTACGTTCGCAAGAGAAACTTAGGAGAAATCCTAAAAGTTTCTGAAAATTCGTAAACACCAAACGTAAGGATAATGGATTACCAGTTGAGATGTTTCTACGTAACGATCTCGCCAGTACTGCATCCGATAAGTGCAATCTGTTTGCTGAACACTTCAAGTCTGCTTTCAATGACACCACGTCATCTCCTGCTCAAATCGAACGCGTGTATAGACACACCGCGCGATGTCTGCTCACTGGGAAATTTCGAGGTCACTCCTCAGAACGTTGTATCTGCCATCATCAAACTGAAATATTCCTCCTCACCTAGTCATGCATTTTGAAGAGATGTTGTGATGCTCTGACTCATCCTTTGACGCTGTTGTTCAACGCCTCTTTGCTGGAGCAAAGATTCTCCTCCAGCTGGAAATTCTCCATCATGTTCCCTGTGCATAAAAAAGGTGATAAACGAAACAACGAGAATTATCGTGGAATAACTTCGCTGTGCACCTGCTCCAAGGTATTTGAAATCATCATTATTGATATGCTGTTTGCTTCCTGTAAGAACTACATTTCTTTTGATCAACATGGTTTTTATCCCAAGAGATCAACATCTACGAATCTCGTCCAATTTACTTCTTTCTGCATGCGCTCAATGGACGTTAAATATACCGACCTGAAATCTGCTTTTGATCGTGTTGATCATGAGATTTTGCTTGAACGACTCGAAAGAATATGTATCTCATCATCATTGACCAGCTGGTTCACGTCATATCGAACAGATCGGAAACTGATTGTTAAGATTGGAAATGAATCCTCTGAACCGTTCACTAATTTATCGGGTGTGCCAACCTGTTTCCCATTTTCATCAATGAGCTCTCTTCAGTGCTGCCACCAGCTGACGACGTAAAAAGTTATATGGTTGTGACAAACGTTCAAGACTGCCTTACACTAAAACATTATGTGAATTGTCTTGCTGAATGGTGTTCTAGAAAAATGCTTACACTAAGCTTTCACAAATGCAACGTCATCTCGTTCCACAGAAAACATGAGCCGATTGTTTTGACGTAGGACTACGTCTGTGTTTTCAATACTGGGGTACTCGTTCGAATTGCGAAAATTTGGAGCGTCACGAAAAATATAAAGGTTTTGAACGTTAATAACTAAGTCATTTCACGATCGATTTACAAAATGTTTTCACCAATCGATCGGGACATTTTCTACGCTTCGATTCCAATATTTGAATCTATTGATTTATAACATTCAACTTTTGAAATTAACGCAAATATAAGGTAATGTCTTATAATGTCGATTTTTTCAGAGTAAATTTACCAAATACACAGTACTTTTCTAGCACAGATTTCATATTTAAGTAACGAACGTCTCCTAGGCAGCCATGAATGTTATATAACGGGTACACCTTCGCATTTTGATTTAGTTTTCCGGCGGTCGTGGAGCTGTGCAGAGTAGGATCTGCAGTTGGACGAGCAGTCGCTGCCCAGAGAGGCGTTGGTGCAGTTGGCTGTTGTTGCCGATGCTCCCGTCAACTTCACTGCGAGAAAGATGGCTGCTGAAGCCTACGAGTTGGCGGGAAAAAGCCGCCCGTGACAACGAGACAAGAATCAACTATCCCACGTCACCCGAAGATGGCCATCCGCAACGACGAGTAGCTGAACCAAGAATACCAAGAAGAAAGCCCAAGTTCAATCGCGAACCATGTTTCTCCCCCATCAACTAAATCAATTTTCCAATTAAAGAGTTTATTTGGTTAAAATTTTCTCTTGTGCTGTTTCAAATTAATTTCAATCACCGCGCCCCGGCTGCAAATAGCATTAATTAAACACCGCTTCCCGGAGTAAATGACAAAGAACGTTGAACAACCAACGAACGAAATTCTAGAACGGATAATTCGAACCGAACTGCGACACTTCAGACCGACCATGTGGTTGAGTTCGTTGTAGTTCCTAGTTGTGCATAGCGGATTAGTTGCTGGTGATAGCAAATAATTAAGGCATATTTCTGTTAAGAAAATCATCCGTCTAGCGTGCAGTAATTAAAACTAATTATTGTGGGGCAATAACTGAATTTCGTCCCCTTTGGTGCAATTTGTATCACATTGCCTTCGTTGGTACCGCCTTCTTTCGTGCACGAGCATCCGACCCCTTTACCTCATAGCTTTTAGCAGTACATTTTGATTCAGTCTTACGACAGTCGTTAAGCTGCGCAGTGGTCTTAGGATCGCAGTTGGCGGCGGCGAGCAGTCGTTGCCCAGAGAGACGTTGTTGCAGTTGGCTGTTGTTGCCGATGCTTCCATCAACCTCGCTGTGAGAAACATGGCTGCTGAAGCCTAAAATTTGGCGGGAAAAAGCCGCCCGTGACAACGAGACAAGAATCAATCATCCCACGAGATGAACCAAGAAAGAAAGCCCAAGTTCAATCGCGAACTGTTTCTCCCCCGTCAACTAAATCCGTCCTTTTCAGGACGACCAAATCAATTTTCCAATTAAAGAGTTTATTTGGTTAACATTTTCTCTTGGGCTGTTTGAAATTTCCATTACCGCGCCCGGCTGAACATGGCATTGCTTAAAACGCTGCGTCCCGGAATAAATAGCAAAGTTCGTTGAACAACCAATGAACCAACAGATCCATAACTATCTTCTACGCGTTAGAGATAGTTGCCCTACTACTACTAAAATGTGTCTCTATTTGTCTTTATTTTTATTTTTACATTTTCTTTTTACAGTTTAATTGTTTAGCCAGAAGGGCTCTTCATCTTTGTTCTTTGTTTTATTTTTGTGGTGTGCTTTGTTAATTTGATAATCTAGTTTACATGTCATCCCTGATGGGGATTGGTTGTTTGAAATTATAAAATTTGATAACCTACCTAGCTACAATAACTACAATTTGAAAAACCTACGGAAGGGGTACCAGATCGCGGATGACTTGGTGGTCTGATAGGTGGCAACGTGTTCTGTACCTATTGATAGTCTCACTAAAACGATTTTCGAATGTTTTAATCTCGGCCAGACGGTGGATCTCAGTGTTTCTCGTCCGTGGAGGTGTGTTCAGGATTATCCTGAGAAACTTGTATTGAACCCGCTGGAGCTTTGGGTGGTGTGCTTTTGCGCAACTCTCCCAGATCGGCATGCCGTACTCAATAACCGGGAGTATGATCTGTTTGTAGATGGCTGAGTTGGTCCATTCCACCGTTGTGCCGTTAAGACAAATTTTAACATCTTCAGCCGGAACAAGTCTGGGAGATTTTGAGTGAGGGAAAAGAATGAGCTGGGTCTACGCTGCATTGATGCAGATCTCCCAGTCTGTGAGATACTTCAACAGAACATTCAGGCTTTGCTGCAGTTTCGATGCGATCGCTCTTACTACCCTACCATTGTGGACGACTGCGGTATCATCGGCGAACAGCGACAGAGATCCGTTTTCAGGGAGTGGGGGTATGTCCGAGGTGAACAGATTAAATAAAAGTGGACCTAATATGCTTCCCTGCGGAACACCGGCAGAAACCTCCTGCGCATCGGAAACTGCACCATGCAGCGAAACACAGAATGTTCTGTTTGATAGGTAGTTTTTCACTATCTTTACCAGAAAGACTGGAAGATTGTACCGATGCAGCTTGTACACCAGGCCATCATGCCAGACGTTGTCAAACGCCTTTTCCACGTCAAGAAGAGCCATGGCAGATGTGAGATAGTGGCCCTCTCAACCATCGTAGAAAATACAACCGGGCTGTATCATAATTAAGAGCCACCAAATGCTTTCTAAAGAGTGTACAATAGAATTTTCTTGGCCCTTTTCAGAACTGACTTAAATCAATTAGCGGATGGCCCTGACGTGTATGGGAATTCGATTGCTGCGTAGTCCTACGTCAACTTTGCGTACAACCCCATTGGGCTGTCCCTTATAGTTTTTGATTACATATGGGTAGATTAAAGAGTATTAATGGAATTGGAAAAAATGAAAAATTTTTTTATGGAAAGGTGGTGATTGGTACTTTTGGGTTTTTTTTTTTTTTGTGTGTTTCATGATTGCCCAAAATTTTTCAATTGGGCGAAGTTCCGGAGTGTTTGGAGGGTTGGCGTCTTTTGGTACAAAAACTACATTATTATCTTTGTACCAGTCTAAGACGGGTCGGGCATAGTGGCAAGATGCCAAATCCGGCCAAAATAGTGTCGGGCCATCGTGAGATCTAAAGAAGGGCAGAGGTCGTTTTTGGAGGCATTCGTCCTTGTAGATTTGTCCGTTGACGGTCCCAGAGGTGATGAAGGGCTGACTTATTTTGCCACATCCGCAGATCGCTTGCCAGACAAGGAATTTTTGGCGAATTTCGACAGTTTCTTCTTCCGTACTCTCTCCGGAACGGCCAACTTAGAGGTGGCGACGTAGTGTTCCTGTCCTGGCATTTGTTTGGTGTCGGCTTTAAATGTAGGTCTCATCGTCCATCACAATGCAGAACGGTTTTGTGAGCCACTCCCTGTACAGTTTTCTTGCACGAGTTTTGGCCACCGAGTTCTGTTTATCGCTCCGGTTTGGTGCCTTCTGGACCTTGTACACATGTAATCCAGAACGTTTCATTGTTTTCTGCACAAAACAAACTGAAACTTTCGCCTTTTTCGCAACATCCCTGATCGAAATGTTGGGATAACGCTTAAATTGGTTCAATACCATCCTGGCCTTCTCCGGATTTGATGTGCCACGTTTTTTGCCACTACCATTTTTCCGCTTGGTTGTCTTACGGTCCTTGAACGTTTTGATCACATGAGATACGGTTGAATGTGCGCTTCCGAGCTGTTTTCCGATCCATCGATGAGAAGCGTTTGGGTTTTCGAAGTGAGTGCCCAAAATTTGTTGGCGCACTATTTCTTCATTCGAAGCCATCACTGAAATCACTCGACCGATTTTCACGAAAATCATAACACAATTGACACAACACAATGAAATACATTCAGTTAAAATTTCGATAATTTTTACCCACACGCTAAAAAGTTACGAATAATTGCGTGTGTCCAAATTTCATCGAATACCTTCCGATCACACTACGACGATATTATCTCCAGATCAAACCGACAGATGGGATTCCTCTTCAAAATAGCAAATGAATTTCGTGACCCCCTATGCTTTCGATCTCTTTATTGTGCTCCTGTGCGGTCGATCCTGGAATCCAATGCTGTGGTTTGGTGTCCCTATCAATCGATCTGGATTGAATCAATCCAACGGAAATTCGTCAGGAATGCTCTGCGGGATCTCCCATGGCAAAATCCGCACAATTTACCGCACTACGAGGACCGATGCAGATTGCTAGGCCTAGAAACCTAGAAAAAAAGGAGAAGTTCTGCGCAAACTGTTTTTGTTGCCAATATTATTTTGGGCGATATGGACTCACCGACGCCCCAGCACGAACACTTCGCCAACGTGATTTCTTGATGCTTGAATCTCGCAATGCTTTGTATGGTCAGCACGATCCCATCCGCTTTATGTCAGCTACGTTCAACCAGGTGTACTTGCTGTTTGACTTCAATGCATCTGTTGAAACATTTAAGCGAAGACTTTCAGAATTTTTGGCGGATGAATAACACATTTCCGAAACTGTTCGACGAGGACTTGACGAGACCTGCCCTATGTGCTAAGGATAATTACTTTTATTGCTAGACCACGAACTAGAATTTTCATGTTGTTAATTTATTTTGTGTTATCTATACTTTAAAGTAGTTTTGTTTTCTCCATGTTAATGTCATTAGAAATTAAATATTCAATAAGACGGATAGTCAGATGAAGTATAATAATAATAAATAAACAAATAAATAATTACTCAATATGACCAACATTTTTCTCGATCACCTTCTCCAAACGGGGACGGAATCGAGAGCATACCTTCTCAATGTATGAGTCAGTCATCGAGTTCCATGCCTTGGTAATGGAAGCTTTCAGGGCGCCAACATTGGGGTGAGAACGTTCACAGGCCTAAGCCTGAACATTTGCCCATATTGATCCATATATAATCCAAAGGATTCAAGCTCGGGCTGCTAGGAGGCCAAATGTCCATGTTTTCCTTCAGCCACGCTTGATTCCTTTTTGAGGTATGACACGGTGCTCCGTACTGTTGGAAAATGACGTGTTGGTGTGCTCCAAAGTTGGCTTTCATCCATGGCAGAACGTGGTCTTTCAAAATGTTCATGTAAACCTCGGTATTAACTTTTAATCCAGCTTTGATAAATACTGGATGCATTTTCAAGCCATTGGACGCAACTGCCCCGAAAACCATGACTCCGGTCGGATGTTTGGTTGTAAACTTTAATTTCGCGTTCTCTGGAACATCCTCAATCTTCTTCGGCGAAATAAACCTGTCTGTACGTGTTTTAGATACGGGATCGATGGTGAACATTTTCTCATCGGAGAATACGATGGTGGTGTGCTTCTTTTTAAATGCTGACACCAAACGTTTCGAGCGCTCCAGCCGTAGTGTTTTGATTCGGTTCGTTACAAGGTGGCGCTTTACTATTGCTTTGGACAAACATTTCAAGTCATCTTCGATCAACCGTTGCATGGTAGTTTTTGAAATATCGGCTTCCTTGCCAATTTCCGGATCGATCTGGTAGGATTTCGCCTCACTTTGTCTCTCACTGATCTGATGACCTTCGGTGGGCGAGCGGACCATGGACGGCCACTTCTTGGCTTCCGTGGACGTGGTCCATCAAGGAGTGACCGTTGGATACGGTAAATGGTGGCCAGGTGGCATCCCACAATCGTTGCAATTTTTTTACGGGCTTTTGGGCGAGCAGCAAACTAGTCACAACCTCTTTTGCGTACATTTTTCTCAACTTTGTTACTCGCGAACCACTGTTTTGTTTACATCGTCTCAGAGTATACAGTCACATAATTACACACACGCAATTAAACAGTAAAAATAATGTTTAAAGCTACCCGAAAATAAGCGTTGAAAACTTTCGCATTTTTTATGGGACATACTGTAGCATTCATTAGCTGAAATGTAATAAGGTCTGTATCCACATTAATCCGGACACCTTCAAATCATTGTAACTTTTGAAATATTGCACGTAGAAATGAAACATTTCACTGTGGTATAGCTGAGAGTCTATGATTGATGTTTACATTTCATGTTTAGTATTCAAGATGGCGACGAAAGAAAAACAAGTGCGCGAGCGAATTTTGTACGGGCGTACGGCAAATCATGCCTTGTCAATACGGGACCTTGCAAAAACATTGGATTTGCCTAAATTCACTGTTCACGATGTGCTCAAATCATTTTCGGAACGTTTGACGGTGGAGAGGAAACCGAGAAGTGACAAAAACATTGGACGCGCTGATCCTGTCATGGACCGAAAGGTGAAAAGGATATTAACGAAAAACCCAAATCTCTCCATTGGAACGGTGGCTCGTAAAATAGGGATGTCGCCTGGTTTTGTTCAAAAATCAAATCAACGTTTGGGACCTAAGCCGTATAAAGTAAAAACAGTTCCAAATCGCAACGACATACAGAACCTGGCAGTAAAATCACGGGCTCGACGTTTGTACTGCGAATATTTGACGAAGTTTTCATGCGTTGTTATGGACGATGAAACTTATGTCCTGGAGGATTTCAAGAAGCTTCCAGGGCTGGCTTTTTATTCTGCTATGGCCAGAAATGCTACAGCTGAGCATTTCAGAACGAAGAAGGCATCGAAATTTCCCAAAAAATACCTTGTGTGGCAAGCAATTTGCACGTGTGGCAAAAAGGAGTAAATCTTTCGTCACTACAGGCACAATCAACAAGGAGATCTATCAGAAAGAGTATCTGCAGAAGCAATTGCTACCCTTCATCAAAAGTCACAAAGAAAAACCTTTGTTCTGGCCCGATTTGGCATCATGCCACTATGCCAAAACTGTGATGGAGTGGAGCCAAGCAAATCAAGTGAACATTGTACCAAAAACCTCAAACCCGCCAAATTGCCCAGGGCTACGACCAATCGAGAGATATTGGGCTCTGATGAAGCGGAAGCTTTCTGGAAAGAAGCAAGGAATCAAAAACATCAAACACTTCCAGCCAATTTGGACAAAGACGGCTTCTACGATTTCTGAAGAGTCTGTACAAACCCTAATGGACGGAGTTAAGCGCAAAGTTCGAACATTTTATGCAAACACCGAATAACTATGTTTTGTCTTCACGAATTGTTAAAACACATCCCATGAATCTGAAATAAACAACTACGACGGAAATATAATGCAAAATTTATGTTATATTCATGTCTGGAGGTGTCCGGATTATTGCAGATACAGACCTTATGTCATAGATATTTGAAGAGCGACAACTCGCTGACAATTCAACTCAATTTCGAGTATACTTCATCGTCCGTGTGCTGGAAAATGTTGAAGAGTCAGGGAGGCTGGCGCCTTGGCTGCTGCATACCTACATGGGCGCAAACAGAATTGATGACCTACTCTGCAGTGGATGGAATTGCTGAATATCGAAATCCGGAAGTGAACGACTTTGCCAAATAATGCAACCAGGCGCAATTCATTCCCCATCCCTATCATGGAATCTGATGTTTAAGCTTATTAAAGAAAAATGTTAAGACCATTATTCCGTCAAATAATCGTGGAAAAACTTGCCAACGTTAATTTCACATTAGCGGCAGCCAGCTTTTTATTAATCTTGATACGTTTGGAAGTCCTGCACTAATCCTCGGCTTCGAAGGGTTTTACGACCTTGGTTTACGTCAGTTCAAATGACTTTTTCCTCCGGAACTGTCGTTGTCTTTTTGATATCAATCTGACGAAACTATGGACTGAAAGTAGACGTTCACTTGAGGGAGAGGAGCCGAGGTCAGCAGGACAATTCCAACTTTATGGCTGTGGGAAAAATTCGCCACAAAAGAAAAAAAAACAACCGAGACACAAAAGTGAAACTGTATTGTTTGCTGTCTGCTCGGCTGTTTGGTCGTAATTTGATTAGGGCTCCGACAAAGTTCCGGTAAAAAGGAAGCTCGAAAAAGTTTAAGTAATTTCGTAAACCAACAAACGGGTTGGTGGGGTTATTATTTCGTCGGTTTTATGATCATTGGTGCAGTTCATAGTTTTGGCGTTATTATGTTGGACCAGCGGTTGGAAGGGCTGGGGGTGGGGAGGACGTTGAAGGGATGGCAATGATTTGTTGCTTCGTTTATTGGGTTGATGGCAGCTGTGGGATTGATATTAACTGCTTATTCTTGTTTGTTGGTTTGTTGGAGGCCATATAAGGCAATCAACTCAGAAGTCATTATCTATTTGATTTAGTTTTCGACGTAATTGAAAAGGCTGTCTTGTTAATTTGACATAGGGTGTCTTATTTAACCTACATGGCATTAAACAGTGGCCTGAATGTTCGCTAGTCTTGCGACAATTATAATGCTAGTTCGCGCCTCTTTTTTTTTCTTGGAAAGTTCCATCCAGTTTTACAGGGTACTGCAGGAAAAAAGTCAAAAACTTATGGTATTTCTTTCAAATAACTCCATTTCAACAACTTGAAACAATAATATCAACATTTGAAAATTGAGTTGAGCAAATTGAGCTCAAATTTACGGGGGGCGTAGTGGTTAACATTCATACCTCTCACGCCAAAGTCACGAGTTCGTATCTCACCCCCCGACAAGTTACGAAAATGCCCAAAAGCGGTGTTTGAGTGACTACGACGGGAGATGAACCAGCCCGAGGCTAAAAATCTCGATAATCAAGAAACAAGAAAAAAAAATTCACGCGATGTGTACTCCATTTTTATGAATGATGACATCCTCAAAACGACACCGGAAGCTAGAACACGCCTTTTGAACGTAGTTCTCCGACATCAACTGTCATGTGCGCGTTATGACAGACTTCAGGTTCTTTACACTAGGGTGAGATGTTTTGCAGGCTTGTGCTTCAACAAACGCCCAAATCGAATAATCCAACGGGTTAAGGTCCGGACTGCTAGGGGACCACAAATCTTTCGGCCAAAGCTGCATGTTTTCCATCAGCATCGATTTTGAACAGCTTTTCGTCGGACAACAGGATTATCATTATTTTCTTCTTCAAAAAAAAAAGTATTTTTTTGGAAGGGGGACTTTGAATTCCCTTTCCCGGTTTCAAATTGGGGGGGGTTTCTTTTTTTGTTTGAAAGGTAGGGGGGATTTTTTTTTGAAATTTTTTGGGTGGATTTTTGGAATTGTTGGCTCACTGTTTTTTGGGGGGGTTGGGGGGAAGGGGGGGGAGGTGGTTGGCTGCAGGGCCGGGGGGTAGGGTTTTTTTAAAAAAAACTGGGGTAAAACCGGGGAAAAAAAGGGAAGTTAAAAGTTCTGTCCAGTTAGAATCCGGAATCACTTATTGTGTTGCAGCGGCACGGAAAGTGACCGCTGCAAGAATTCTTTTGAAGCGGTTTGTTATCCTAAGCGCCCACTTTCTGTGGTATAAATTTCACGGTGTTTCGAGCAGTGAGTCAAAACTTATTTCAGATGGAAGCCGAGAGGAGAGAAACAATTCTGCACACCCACGTTGATAATCCAACGTGGTCCGCAATAAAAATCGCAAAAACGTTGAAAATCACCAAATCAACCGTGTATGATGTGTTCAAACGTTTCAGGGAGCAAAAGAGCGTGGATCGAGTGCCTCAAGGTAAGCGTCGTAGTGGAACATATGACCGCAAGCTGAACCAGAAGGTGTTGAGAACCGCAGAGCAAACCTGGACTATCAGATAATGAAATCGCACAAAACTACCTGCTCTCGCGGTACCGTTCGAAGAATTGTTTGCGAGCAGGATATCGTTCTTATCGAGCCAGCAAGCAACCAAACAGAACGTTGAAGCAAAGTTTCGTCACCAAAACTCGAGCTCGGAAATTGTACCAGCAGGTTTTGACGAAGTACCAAGGATGCCTGCGCATCGACGATGAAACCTACGTCAAAATGGACTACGGACAGCTTCCTGGCCAAAAATTCTACATGGCGACGGCACGAGAAGATGTTCCTGCGAAGTTTAAGTTTGCTTTTATGGACAAATTTGCCAAAAAAAAACTGATGATTTGGCAAGGGATATGCAGCTGCGGAGCAAAGACCAAAGTGTTCGTGACGAATAAGACGATGGACTCGAAGCTGTACAAGGAAGAATGCCTCAAAAACCGCGTACTACCTTTCATTAAAGCCCATAAAGGTCCCGTGAAGTTTTGGCCAGATTTGGCGAGTTGCCACTACAGCCGGGAAGTCATCCAGTGGTACCGCGATAATAACGTAGATTTCATCGATAAAAACATAAATCCACCCAACTGCCCGCAGTTCCGGCCCATCAAGAGATTTTGGGCAGTAATGAAGCGGAAGCTTAAGAAAAGTGTAAAAACGGCTTAGGACGCGACTCAGATGACCAAAATGTGGAACAAATGTGCCAATGAAGTTGACTCCGGAGGTGTGCAGCGTTTGATAGGAGGAATAAAGAAGAAAGTACGAATTTTCATTAGAAACGAAGAGAAATGATTTGCATTTAATTTTTTTCCTTAAAGTACAGTGAATTATCTTCGTTTTGATGTATTAAACTTATTTGTTCGTCAATCCGTTACCGAGATACAGATGATTTGATTATTTCGGATTCTAAATGGACATAGCTTTATTCCTAACCAGTTTTTCGACTTACATTTTCACAAATTTGCAATGAAACAATTCCGATGTTCTGATGCAGCACTTAAAAGTAAACATAAGCAAATACACTGTCAATAGACAGAACTACACAAATTAACCCAAATTTAAGGTTATCTGACTTACGGTGAACACAATTGTCAACATATGAAGCCCTTAGCTCGCTTTGAAACTCACTCTTACCAAATGTTTAACGTTTGCATTAAAAAAATGGACAAAAATGGCCGATTTTTCATTGGTTTGCCTTCACCCTCACTGACAAAACTACCCATGTAGCATCTATCATAGTAACCCATGAGTCAGCAGACAACATTTGACAGCTCTATCAGTCGAACTCTAACCGTGATGGCAAAAACAGTGAAGCAACTCCGTTCAGAAGTGTGCGCGTTCAAAGAACGGCACCCCGCCGCGTCGAAAACGGACATCGTGCGGCACTTTGTGGACGCCGGATACGCCCGTTGCGGCATCTACAACATCTTGGCACTATTAGACAACAATCAGAGCATCGAAAAAAAGCCCGGTTCCGGACGGCCGACGACCCTGAGCGACAAGAAGCTCCAAAGGATGCTGAAGAGGAAGACCGAGGGAAAAGTGGCTACATCGCTGCGTGCGCTTGGCCGGGAGGTCGGTTCATCCGGCCAAACAGTGAAAAAGAACCTGGCAAACATGAACATACATGTCAGGAAGCGGAAGTCGCGTCCACTGGTTTTGGAGCTGCAGGCAATGACGCAGCGGCAGCGGCTGAATAAGATGGTCAACTCGATTTTCCCGGCGAATCGCGACGTGGCGGTGGTGATGGACGACGAGACCTATCTCACCCTGGATGGCAACGACTGGCAGGGCACTTCGTATTTTACTTCCCCCACGAAGAAAATGAGCTCCGAGGTGAAGTTCATTTCACACACCAAGTTCCCCAAGAAGGTACTGCTGTGGCTGACAATCAGCGAGAAGGGGATGTCAAAGCCGCTCTTCTTTCGCTCCGGACTGGCCGTGAACGGGGAAATTTATAGTACAAAATGCCTGCGGGAAGTTGCTTCGTTCATCAAGAAATACCATAAGGGCGAAGACGCGGTGTTCTGGCCGGTGTTCTGGCGTCGGCCTACTACTCGAAACGATCGTTGGAGGAGATGAAGCGGCTGAATATCGACGTGGTACCCAAGTCGGTGAACCCGCCCAATGTTCCCCAGCTACGTCCCATCGAGAATTTCTGGGCCAACCTGAAGCGTAAGATCTACTCCAACAATTTGTCGCGAAAACTGAGCAGGAATTGATAAATAAAACGAAGAAAGAACTCAAAAACATGCCTACGCGCATGTTTTTGTCCACTATCGCGAATGTTCCGGTTAACTGCCGGTAGGCCGCTTTCAAGGGCGTAGAATATTTTTGCAAGTAAGCTTAAATAATTACCTTCCATGGGAAATTTATCAAATTATCTGTCTTAGGTTTTTTTTATCACCATCCGAAAAATTCCATTTTTTTTAATGCAAACGTTATTAAATTCATTGATCAAAATATGGTCACTATGGACTTCACGATGGCCGAAAATGGCTTGGTTATTGTATCTGAGGTGAATTCCATACTTGACTCGTTTGGAGAGCTTGATCAATTTAAACGATCATTCTTTCTGATAACAGGAACTTTTAGCTACTAAAGTGTGTATTCGATAAAAATGACACACCGAGAATCTTCTGGAAGTTTTGAACGGTATTAGTTAAAACCTGATTATTTGAGCAAATCTTATTCATAGCGTAAGGAGTGTATCGAAAAGTAGTTATAAACATTCGATGCGTTATTACGCATAAACTACTGTATATATTTTTAGCGTGTAAGCGCCATTTGCTTTGTTTACATGTCAAAAATGATTATTCGGTTCATTCATTTCCGTTGATAAAGTTGTATTCAAAATGTCGCGAATTGAATTTGAGACTAAAAAAGAAAATTCTGCACACTTGGTGCACCGAAAAGGGTGTTACTTACAACCAGATTGCGAAAAGAGTAAATGTTCACCCGGCAAGTGTAAAAAGTATCATCGAAAAGTTTGGTAAGGAGTGCTCCCTCAAGGATTTACCAAGAAGTGGCCGGAAACCCGGCTCCAGCAACCCCGATTTGGACCAAAAAGTTGTGGATTATATTCAACGGAACAAATCTGCCTCTACTCGCGATCTAGCCAAGAAGTTCAGGACCAGCATCGGAATGATTCAACGAATCAAGCGCAGGAATGACTTGAAGACGTACAAAAAGCAGAAAGTGCCCAAACAAACTCCGGAACAAAAGTCTCGTGCCAAAACCAGGGCTCGAAAGCTGTACAGCTGCATTTTGGACAATGTCGACCAGTGCATTTTGATGGATGACGAAACATACGTTAAAGAAGATTCAAGAACGCTACCGGGGCCGCAGTTTTATACTAAATCTGTTGGGGAACGTGTGCCAACCGCAGATACGACTGTTGCGATGGAGAAATTCGGTCAGAAGGTGCTCATTTGGCAAGCTATTTGCACATGTGGCTTGCGTTCTTCAATTTTCTATACAAAAGGAACTATAAATGCTGAGATTTATCAAAAGGAATGTTTGAAGAACAGGTTGCTACCATTGTATAGAAAGCACCAGTCCCCTCCTCTCTTCTGGCCAGATTTGGCATCGGCACATTACGCCAAATCCACTCTACAGTGGCTGACGGAGAATAACATCAAGTTCGTAGAAAAAGACATCAACCCACCAAACTGTCCCCAGTTGCGACCGATCGAACGCTATTGGGCAATAGTCAAGCGTATGTTTAAGAAGGATGGTACAGTGTCCCAAAACATGACCGATTTTAAGAAAAATTGGGCAGCGGCATCCAGGAAGTGCACAAAGGTCACTGTGCAGAATTTGATGGCAGGTGTCAAATCAAAGGTACGGGCAATCTACAGAAATGAACATGATGACTAGTTTTTCCGTTTGGATCTTTTGTAAACATGTTAAGCTATAATAAACTGAAATAGTATGTTAATTTTAACCATGTTTTCATGCCTATTTTATTATTTGGAAGTTTATAACTACTTTTCGATACACTCCTTATTGTTTACACCTGTCAAGTATCGTGATTATTCATACAGTAGTTCTAGTCATGTCGACGAAACAAGAAATTGTCCGTGAAAAAAATTGTGCATCTTACCTATTCATCGCTAAAAAGCTTGGATTGCTGTTCAATGTGTCGTGGATAAAAACTATAAGGACGTGGGGCGAAAAGAAAGGGGGGTAGGGGGGGGGGGGGGGGTTAAGGTTTGGGGGGTGCTTGGTTACATGTTTACATGAAGTTGCTTACCAACTCGTGTTGCATCGTGACAGATGACAAAACTTACGTCAAGGACGGCTTCCGCCAAAGTCCTGGGCAAGAATATTTCGTTGCCAAGTCTAAGTTCGCTGTTCCAGATGATGTTCAAAAGGAGAACTTATCGAAATTTGCGAAGAAGTTCCGGATCTGGCAGGCGATTTCCGGATTTGGTGAAAAAGCGCTCCTTTCATCACTTCCGGAATAACTGTTGCAAGATTTTCACAACCAACAGAATGATAGAGTTTATGTAGCGAACCTTGCAGATGTTCCCAAAGATAGTTTGGCTGTACAGTGGTTTCAAAATGTGTTATTCCATGTTACTCTTGTTACTTCATGCTTCGGAACTGATTCCAGACGGTCCAGCTGGTCATACAAGAAAAAAGTGAGAGGTTCGAACTCAACATGTAGTTTCTTAATAATAAAATGTAAGTTTTTAGGAAATCGTGCGTTTATTGATTTAAAGCCATTCGTTTTGTTTTTATGAACATTTATTTTACTGTCAAGCAAACTTCCAATGGTGAGTTGACAATCAGAAAGAAGGATGCGACCTACCTCTGGTCCTCACAAGTTCCTACCTCACGTATCCACGAGCCATATGATCACAAAAGACTGCCAGCTGAAACATGGAGACGCTGGTTGGCGTAGCCTGGGCAATGTTGTCATTTTGACAATAGCGAAGTGAGGGGGTGCGACTGAAGATCGTGTATCTTTAAATCATAATGTATATTTTCCATTCTCGTCTAATTAATTTCAGTACGCTTTGGAATCATATTTTTATTTCAAAACCATTTATCTTAATAGCATGAAGCTCAATTAAAGGCTCAATTTGTTTTTGAGCATTTCAGCGTGAACATATAAATTGCACTACTGAACTTCAACTACTATTTTCATAAAAGACTGGCATGCGACCATTATCAGTATGGGATTATATCTAAATAATTTTTTTAGAGGTATTATGATAGATAAGCATTTATTTAGAAATATAAAGGGTCTTCGATATTAATTGGAAAGTAAAGAAGAGTATTAAGAAAATTTTAAAAGATGTTTTTCTGGAATAATTGTTGTAGAAAAATATAATTTAAATTGAAATTTATAAGATGATATGTGTATATGTAGGAGAAGTGCAATAGATTGTAGGATACAGTAGTAAAAATTGAAAGTTACGAAAAAAGAGTTTGGTTCGAGCATCGGCTGTGAAAGGTTGTGTCGATGCTTTATTACGCACTATTTTCCTATCGAGCATGGCGCGTTTCGTATTGTTTCGGTTATCTATAATTCGGTGAAACGAGTGATCGAGTGAGCACAGTAAGAAAACAACAAAGCGTCTCTCAAGCGTTAATAAAATTAACCTTGTTTTCCTAACGGAAAACCACCATCACACTTTGTGAGTGGCTCCAATGGCATCCTTATTATTGGTTTAACTCGGATCAAATCGGATTTCCAGCATTTTAAAAAATCACCTTGTTTTTTTCAATGAAAAACCACCATTACACTTTGTGTGTGGCCCCAATAGCATCCTTACTGTTGGTATAAATCGGTTCAAATCAGAAATCGGTACTAATATTTAAATATTTTACTAAACGAAGCGTGAATTCAGCTTATCGTTTACCAAAACGAACCCTGCTGCCACCCAATCTTGTTATCCAACATCCCAGTGATTTCTCGTGGAAGTGCGGCGGTGGTCTCGGCTTCCAATAAAACGTCCAAATAAACGTTAACGCATTCCTACCCTTTCCTTATTTGACCTGCATTCGGGCGAGGCCAGCGCCGGTATTGCCTTAGTTTGGGATCACCAGTTTTACACATTGAGCATGTTTGCATCATCTGTTGATCTTCTGTGTAATAACAGCTGAACTGGCAGTAACGGAATAACAACTTCGGGCGGTCAATCATGCTCATTATCCTGCTCATGCTCATAAAAACGGATAAATTCTTTGAATAGGATAAGACAACTGCAACTTCTCGCTCTGACTAGCTTGCTGTCTTGCTTTCTCACACGCTGAATCAAACTGTAAGATATGATCAACATATATTCTCAATAATACGAAACTACAGTACCCTAAAACGGGGTAAGCGGGGTAACATTGATCGGTTTGACCCATATCATGAATAGTTCAAATAAATATTTTTCGTTGATACTCTTTCTAACTATCAACTGTGTTTCTTAATCTAGTATTATTTGGCTTCTGAAAGCTATAGCATTGGTTTGAATATTCAGTTTTTTGATTAACCAAGAACTGAAAATTTAATTGAGCATAGCTTCTTCAACTTTCAGCTAGCGGGGAAAAAAATCAATCAATGCTTATCTAATAGCTAACATTACAGATTAAGAGATATTTCCCTAGTAGCACACTTGTTTCAACCCAGTAAAGGTGACTGCTCTGTGACTCAATTAAGTCACAATAGAGCTGCTGAAACCATTTTTGACTGTTGTGTGCTGCTTGGGGTTTTTAGATACTTTAGGCTAGATAGGTTGGGTTCTTGGTTAAAGGAAAAAGATTGTAATAAAATTGTTAGTCGTTACTATTTAAAAACTATTATATAATTATAACTATTTTCTCATGGATGTCCATTTTTTACGCTTTTTTTGCTACAACTTGTTACAAAATCGAGGCAACTTCGCGTAATTTGGCTTTTTCATTTAGGCAAAGGAGCAATCTGACAAACATCCCAAGCAACACAAAATCGTCATATTTGGTTACAGTGACTTGATTGTGACTTAATTGAGTAGTATTGGAGTAACATCAACTGTATTGCAACAAGTTACCTTGCAACCTGCTAGAGATAAAAAATAAATAATAAAATATTGAAACAAATAATAAAATTCTAAAAATAAAATCAAAACTTAGGGGGCAATTTTCTCTTATTGCTTTGTCTAGTATTTTCTTCTTTCTCTCCTTTTACATATCATCTCTACTCTATCTTTTATTTTCGCAAAATACTGTTTGACCCTTGTTTTTCTTCTGCTACGACATCTGCTCAATTAGATAGTTTCAATTTCTAATTTTCTTCTCACTTGTCTTCACTTTTCCAGCGTCTCTTATCTTTTTTAATCACTGATTGTTTTCCCTCATTCACTTTTGGTAAAAGCTTTATGTATAATTTAGCTTGGTGTAAGAACTTCAACAATTTTTGCTGTACTATCTTCTGTATTATTCAAGGCGTCTTATAAGCTTGTCGTGCTGATCACGTTCTTTTGTTTTTCTTTTTCGTATTTTTTGCATTCTAGTATTGTTTTTTACATCCACTACTGTTCCACAGCATTCGCAAATGGGCGGAGGTTCTTTCTGCAGTAGTAAATTATGGGTAAGCCGCGTGTGGCCATTGATACCGGCGTGTCCAGGAATCCAACAGAATCGGACAAGTTTGTTTTGCACGTTTTTTTTGAATCGACACAGCCATCTTCAGAGCAAACGCTTACCCAGAAAATACATTACAATTTTTCGGGAGGCTATACGTTCTTTCTAAGTCATTGGTATAAAACGCGACTCCTACCGTTTCTTCATACTTTAAATCGTCTGTATAGATGACCGCCGAGCAATGGATTAGAAACCCTACAGTTAGTTCACTTGGCGAGGAATTCAGGGTACAGGAATGCAGCAAATGGACACATTTTCCACCATGCTTTGTGCAACCTGTCGCTAACAAACTTGCATGGCATTGTTTATTTCATAAAACGCTTTGTCGATGATCAGTGTGAAATCAATGTGGAACAATTTTGACGGCGGCAATACAACAGTGGTCAATAGCGTTGCAGCATTTTTGTACATCGATCATCATCCATATTGTATATGGATATGTTGGTGATGATTGAATAAGGATCATACAGCGATAAATTTGTTTCGAGCTATTTTTAAAGGGCGATACGGTCAAAATTTGGTCAATATCAACTTGACGTATTTCTTTCAATTTTGCATTTAAAAACCTGAACACCCCTCATTTTGAAGGTGTGTGTGTGTAGAATGTTGCTCCTATTTTGATTTTGGAATTCACTCTTCAGTTGTCAAAATGCCGTCCAAGCAAGAAGAGCAGCGTATCAAAATTTTGCTCGCGCATCGCGAAAATCCGAGCTACTCGCACGCAAAGTTGGCAAAATCGCTAAAAGTTGCCAAATCAACCGTTACAAATGTAATTAAAGTGTTTGGGGAACGTTTGTCGACAGCCAGGAAGTCTGGATCGGGGGGAAATCGAAAACCGGAAGCCGCTGAGACGACAAAGAGAGTTGCCGGTAGTTTCAAGCGAAACCCTAACCTATCTCTCCGAGATGCCGCAAATAAGCTGGGTGTATCGTCTACAACCGTGCATCGAGCCAAAAAACGAGCCGGACTATCGACTTACAAGAAGGTAGTGACTCCAAATCGCGATGATAAACAAAATACGACGGCCAAAGCGCGATCCCGGAGGCTGTACACGACGATGCTGACGAAGTTTGACTGCGTGGTAATGGACGACGAAACCTACGTCAAAGCCGACTACAAGCAGCTTCCGGGACAGGAGTTTTATACGGCAAAAGGAAGGGGGAAAGGTAGCAGATATTTTCAAGCACACGAAACTGTCAAAGTTCGCAAAGAAATATCTGGTTTGGCAAGCCATCTGTACCTGTGGCTTGAAAAGCAGCATTTTCATAGCTTCCGGGACTGTCAACCAAGAAATTTACGTGAAAGAGTGTTTGAATAAACGTCTGCTGCCTTTCCTGAAGAAACACGGTTGTTCCGTACTGTTTTGGCCGGATTTGGCATCTTGCCATTACGGTAAAAAGGCCATGGAGTGGTACGCCGCCAACAACGTGCAGGTGGTTCCCAAGGACAAGAACCCTCCCAACACGCCAGAGCTCCGCCCAATTGAGAAATACTGGGCTATTGTCAAGCGGAACCTAAAGAAGACCAAAAAACTGCTAAGGACGAGCAGCAGTTCAAGGCAAACTGGCTTTCTGCGGCGAAGAAGGTGGACAAGGTGGCTGTACAAAATCTGATGGCAGGGGTCAAGCGTAAGGCCCGGCAATTCGGATTTGGAAAAGCGGAAGCCTAACTGAATATTTTTCCTGAATTTTATACTAATTGAACTTGAAAAAGAAATTTAATTTGATTTTTTAAATAAACGATTTCACCGATTTACACGCGTTTTCCCTTGACCAAATTTTGACCGTATCACCCTTTATAAATTGTAGTTAACATCGTATACATTTATCATCATATCATTGTGTATTAACTATTTTTAATCATATTAAATTTTTAGGATGTGGAATTTCAACTGTTATATGCATGTGACATGTATTTTCGGTTTTACATATTTAAATATTCTTATACATATCATATTTATTCATAGATATTATTAGTTGGATACATACATGTTTTTACATACATCATTTTATATTTAGGTTGATTCAGGTTGCGGCGTTCGAAGTTCTGTTGTTTATTGAAGCGGTCCCATGCTTTTGGCGGATAGTGCTAGTACTATCACTTACTAACATCTTTCAGCATATCGTTAACCAAAACGAACCCTGCTGATAACCTTTTCCCAACTATCCAACATCCCAGTGATTTCTCGTGGAAGTACAGAGGATTTCTCGGCTTCCTTCAAAGCGAGTATCACATCAACACGTTCCTTCCCATTCCCCAATTGACCAGCATTCGGGCACGGCCAGCGCCGGTATTGCTTCATAATGAGCCACCAGTTTTTTACACATTGAGGATGTATGTTAGTCCCAAACATCATCTGTTGGTTCTTTGTGTAAATACAGCTGATCTGGAAATAATGGAATAGCATCCGTGGGCGGTTAATCTCGCTTACGCACATGCTCATTTATTTTACTGAAAAGCAATCGTTGCCACCCTGTAAATTAAGTAACACTTTTACGCATCTTCAATAGAAGTCTTATTCACCTTCGCATCTCTCTCATTACATACGCCTACAACGTCATCATCGCCACCATTTGCTCAATTTTCAGCCTTTAATCTGTCGAGCACCGTCTCAGAGTAAGGGTCCTCCCTTAGCTCAGTCGGTAAAGGCGCAGCTACAAAGCAACACCATGCTAGACTCTCAATTAATAACTGTGAAAATGCATTTAGAACACAAAGTTGAGAGCAAGCAATAAGCTAATTGTGAAAGCAATATGATTGAAATGCAAAAGAAGAAGACCGTTTCAGAGTTAGGATCTAATTCGAGCAGTGAAAGTATCCATGGAGTTTATGCAAATCCAATGAGAATAGAATCTATTTAGGAAAGACCTTGCTCCATTGGAACTAGTGGGAGGGGTGTGCTGTGAAGTGTTATAACTTGCATAAAGTCTGAGTAAGTGTTCAACTTTATCTGAGAGGAAACAGACAAAATTTCTCCTATGAATATTCATCTTGAGTCTGAAAATCTATCTCATAGCGGACATGCCAGAAGATGCTTGCTTACACCATCATAAACAAGATAAGAGAGCAGCCATGATGCGATTCTCTAGAATATAAACTAAACCATCCAGCTTGATCTTTATCTAAACTCCCTTAGGTTGATAGATCGAAACCATATTGAGCTGATATATGTAGAAGTATGAAACACTCGTCAAACACTTTCCCTATAATGGAAATTCATGAGGCAGAAGAATCAAATACATCACACATCATTAATCATGAATCGGAGTTGATTAATGACATAATTGGATTACATTTCCTGCGAGGTAGATGTGCGGATCTACCGTTCAGTTCGAGGAATAAATTGATTATTATTAGTTTGTAAAATCAGTGCTGGAATGGCATTCTGCGTCCTGTACTTGAGACGTTATGTTAAATTTGAAATGTTTGAAACAACCGTTTTCATTTTCGTTTTCATATCGACCAACGTGCACACGGCAATCAAATTTCCTCCTGGCAGTGTGCCCATGTAAACCGTCCGATGTCAACGTCGCCGCTGGTAAAGAGGGACATCCCTGATGGGACAATTCAATTTGGACTCTGTAAGTTTTCACTCTTCCTCCCATCGCCTGGCAATGACGTCCAGTTGAAGCCCACCCGATGAGGGCGACTATAAAAACGAGATTTCATCCCACCTGTATCTGTGGTGATTGCATTTTTCGCTTGCGTCACAGGGCGGAAGGAAGCGGAACTCGGTTAGGGAGGAAATATTGCTAAACTCATGCTCGGCAACAAATTCCACCTTCAGCTGAAAGCATGCCAACAAAACGTTGTTTCATTGAAATCATAATGCCGGGATTTTATTTAATCCAAATAAATTTGTTTGCCCGGTCGTGAGGACCAGCCACGATGGCTCCGCAACCGGTGCCAAGAACAGTACTTCCCACCTGCTGCTTCCTGTTTTTGATTGCTTAGTTCGTGGCTGTACTGCGGAACCGTGCTCAGTTGGGATCCATCTTTGATTGTAGCTATAAATTAATTAAGTTTTATTTTTCTCGGTTCTATCGAATCGGTGTGGCAGAGGTGGTGAGTGTTTTGTGTTTTACTACCGATGTAACGATAGCCAACAGCACCAGTTGCATTGGCTGGAATAAAAAAAAATATGTGGATGCACATCGTTAAAATACAATCTGCGGGTGGCATTAGAATCCTGCTGATTGCTCCTATGCTTCGCCACCTGGAGTTTTCTTTATTTTAGTTATTTGTTTGATTTTGAAAAACGAATCCGGCAATCTTTGCTCATGTTGTTGGCTTGTTTCCGGACTGGATTTTTATTGTTTGAGAAAACTATAGAAGTGAAAGGGAATTATCAGGTTGACAATCGGCAGAACAGTTATGGTGCATTTTTCACAATTGAACTATTCTCGAGTTATATTAGACTTGTAAATAGTTTGATTTCCTCTTACAATACCATTTAGGTAAATCATCCCTGACACATGCTATATTTTTAGATTTCCAATGTTGGGTATATTCATCACTGCGACCATTTCTTAGATCTATTGAGATATATTCCTCTTTATTTTTATTTTATTTTTATTTGTCGTCAATCAGTAGTAGACCGTTTTGTTACAATGATATGAACATTTTATGTCTCACTTCATAAATATATAGTTCGCCTTAAAAAACTACTGATAGGTTAGTATACAGCGATTCTACGGGAAAAGAATAGAGTTGAAAAAAAAAGTTGTCCGATTTAACTCAAAATCGCTTGGTATGTTCTTCATCGAAAATAATAAGACCCGTATTTTTTTATTTTTTCATTAGGAGGACCATGTTCGATATAGGGTTACCAGAAAAATCGACATTTTTCAAAAAAAAAATATTTTTAAAAAATCATAACTTCTGAACTACTGGGTCGATTTGCAATGTCTTTCTATGAATAGAAAACTCATTATTTCAAGTTTATATTAAAAATATTGATTAAAATAATTAATGTACTTAAATTTGCTAAAATGGTCAAAGTATATGTTTTTTATGATTTTAGAAATGTCAACGACTATTTATTTTTATTTTTTTTTTATCCAAAATTCAAACATTTTTACATAACATATTAAAAAATCTCAAATGTTCATCGAGCCGTTTTTGAGTTATATTTTTTTGAAAATTTCAAGTTTTTTGCCCATACACACATGGAATGAGCATCATTTTCCATCAATTCAAAATAACTGCGGGAATTATTTCATTGTAGTTATTTTATTTTAAATCAAAAGTAGCTGAACATATATTCAACGAAACTAAATGTAGCGGAAAAGCATAGCAATCCACAAACAAAATCCCAAAAAAACTTGCTTAGCAAGGGTCAAGGAAACGGATATTCGTAGCTGTTTAAATTTATACCTTCATCACAAAAACAACTAACTAAACAACACAACACTAATTTGACTACCTTCAAAAGGAAGTAATAATGAATAACCTTGTTTGTATCAAACAACATTTTAGGTAACAAACAAACACATAAACACACTCAATGATTTTTTCTACCTCACACACTGCGGTACCAACAAACCTACTATAAATACTAGACCTACTGTGATGTTCCCTT
Source organism: Aedes koreicus (assembly GCA_024533555.2). Taxonomy (NCBI): domain Eukaryota; kingdom Metazoa; phylum Arthropoda; class Insecta; order Diptera; family Culicidae; genus Aedes; species Aedes koreicus. The sequence goes on from JAHHFK020001073.1 coordinate 183,728, forward strand.
CAAGTCGAGCACTCAAAGTCTGTAAGTAAGCTTCCAGTAGAATTAAAAGGAATTTGCTCGCGTGTACTAGCAAAATTTGAGAAAAGTGTTTCAATGTTTTATTTTTATTTTTAAAAAGTGATCAAATGAAGTGTTAATTTTAAACGTTTAGTACAATGAAGCACGAATGCTCAAATTGCCATGTTTGGAGTAATAGTTACATGAAAGTTACTCCTAAACTATATGGTTATGCAGCGGAAAGGAGAAAAAAATTGGATAAAAGCTGTTCCTACAATTGTAATACCTGCTATTGCAGACTTTATCGCTTTATCAAGAAAGAAAACGAGCCAGCAACTCCAAGTGCAGTTAATCTAGAATGTGGAAATCAAGAACTCACCGTTTCTGAACCATCGAAACTTGATGATCTCGCCGTTGCCGGACCATCAGCCACCACTTATTTCGCCGTG